>CM017440.1:7639936-7751824 GCA_007726485.1 Eragrostis curvula | reverse complement strand
GATCCCGTGTAGCCACACGAGATCCACGCACTGTGGTCTCCAGTGCGCAGGCCGGAACCGTCGCCGGAGAGCGGCGGCGCTACTCGCCGGAGTAAGCTCCGGTGAGCGCATCGGCCAGCGAAGGGCACGAGCGGGGGCAGAGCGAGACGGGGATCTCACCTCGACGACGAGGAGCGAGCGGGGATGGCCGGAGTAGCGTCGGCGACGAGAGGCGGCGGTTGGCGGAAGTGCGGCGACGTCGCGGGCTCGCTACAGTTGACGAAGAGCTGCAGCTGCTGGCTCGCGAGCTTCACGGAGGTGCGGGGAAGCCCGGCGGCCAACACGTCGACGACGAGGGGGCTCGGAGGGTGGTGCTCGTCGGAGGGGTCGCGCGGGGAAGAAGACCAGCGCGCGGGGGAAAAGCTCGAATCCGGCGTTTACGCTGTGGAAGGAGGAGAATGGCGTGGTCAGCGGGGCGCGAGAGGTCTAGGTGCACCTCTGTGCGCGAGGGATTGAAGCGAGGCTCACCGGAGTGCGGCAATTTCACGGCGAGGCGGAGGTGCTCGCGCGGCCGGGCTTGGGGAAGAATCTCGATTCCTCGGGCTCGCGGTGCGCGCGCGCGAAGGCGACCTCCAAACTACCCCCAGGAAGGCATGACGGCTCCACGCGAGGGCTTGACTGGCCTGGAGCTAGCTCGTCGGCGGCGAGGGCGGTGGAGCTTGAGTTCGAGCAACGGCGGCTAGGGTTTCGTGCTGCGATAGAGAGAAATGAGAGGGAGAGGCCGAGAGAGGAGCGGGCTGTCTTTTGGAGCCGTTCCGCGGCCGGGAGGCGAGCCAGGGCGCCGCGGCGTTGCGCCGCTCGTCATCGGCGACGTGGAGGCAAAGCTCCGACGCGCGCAGTGAGACAACGGCCACTGACAAGCGGGTCCCACAGCATCTTCTCATTTTCCCGAATTAATTCAAACTGAATTTTCCCCAATCTTTGGCGCTCGATTTGAACTAGCAAATGAACTCCAAAAATTATGAAACCAGTCTTGTTCGAAAGATCATGAAACGCAGATTCCAGTGACATAACATGCACATCTCAATTCGTAAAGGAATTCAAATGGCAGCTAGTCAAAGTTGGACATTTTTGGAACTTTGGGGATTTATTTGAGCATCGAAATGAATTTCAAAAATCACCAAAAATTCTCCAAAATTATCTTTTGAGTAGGGCTATCCACTGGTATTTTTGGTTGCTCAAGTTGTTATGTAAACATTTGAGTTGCTTCACAAGCATGTGTTTGGCCATTATTTCAATTTTTGCATTTCGAATTTGAATTTGAATATGGTTCCAAGTTCGTTTCAGTTTGTGAGTGTGCATCAGTTGGGCATTGGTGACACGGGGTGTCACAGTCACGAAGCGCCCCCGACGGAAGGGAGGCGGCGTCAAACCGGTACAAGGCGTACGCGGTCATTAGATTTAGACGGCGCGTGGGCATGGCCACCGTCGTGAGACGCTGAGGCTCAGAGCTCCACGCCGCGCCGCGCCGCCGGGCAAGACACGACGGCGCCTGTGGAGGGTCAGGAACATGGATGCTGAGCCTCGTTAGTAGTACGGCGCCTCGCCGTCGTTAGCTTAGGCCTCGTGCTTGCCGGCGCCATGCCGAGGTTGACCGTTGACGGCACCCGATGTCGCGCCACGGCGCCCACCGAGCCTAAAGCGTTCTCGTGGTCGAATGGTGTCATGGAGTTCACAAACGGTGTTAATGTTTAGTGCACGGCCAGCAGGTCGACGTCATGGAGAGCCCACCGGCGGGGAAATCGAACACGGTGGCGCCCGGGGCAGGGTGGACGCCTGGTGGACTGGAGAGAGAGGCACTAGTCAGGCGGCGT
The DNA here is from genome assembly GCA_007726485.1 of Eragrostis curvula. Taxonomy (NCBI): domain Eukaryota; kingdom Viridiplantae; phylum Streptophyta; class Magnoliopsida; order Poales; family Poaceae; genus Eragrostis; species Eragrostis curvula. The sequence goes on along the minus strand of CM017440.1, from coordinate 7,749,971 downwards.
CCGTCGCTGCCGCCTACAGCAAAACCAGACCTTCGTCCGGCACCCCCCGCTTCACCCATAACACTTCCACTCCGAATCAATTTGCTACGGGGTGGCTTCTTCTGGAAGATTGCCCCTGCCTCGCCATGTACATCGCGCTCACCCTACAGTCGACGAGCCGCGGCCGCGTCCTCAATCCCATTGCCTGAAGACCGCCGCCGGGCCACCATGGAGGGGCCATGTCGCTCGGAGGAGCATCGCGCCTCTCCGCCGTGTCGATCGGAGGAGACGTGGAGGGGTTTCAAGGCCGCGCCCGCGCCCTCACTGCCGGCGGTCCGTGCTCGCCGGCATCATCAATCGATATTTTTTTCTTTTTTTCTCCTAGAACATTTGTATTAGCTTCAATAGCCCGTCAACCCGTGCAATACCCGCACGGGCTAGCAATTTAAACATACTCCCTCCATTTCTAATTAAATTGTTGTGGCCATTGATTTTTTTGGGTACATTTGATCATTTTTCTTGATTTTTTTAAAAAGTTATCATATATTTTGTTATGATTTGTTTTATAACTAAAAAGATTGAATATAATTTATAATTAAACTCTACATAAAACGTACCAAGGGGATAGGAGGTTGGAATAAAATTTTCAAGCCTACATTTGGTGTTAACAAAATAGTTAGAGAGGAGGAAATATAGTGCATTGAAACTTCCATTTATACGGTCCATCAAAACTTCCATTCATCCACATAGCTTTGTTAAAAAAATAACCTGAAAGCAACGTGGAAAAGAACATGATACACTTACTCGTATTTATAAAGTAATTGACAACTGAAGTGGTACTATATGGAATATTAACACATCTTTGTAGATAAAAAAAACATTTTGCAGAAGCAAGCTGCATCATCAGTAAATCGTTGATAAGGGAACGAAGGGACACATGAGCTACTCAACATATAGGACGAAGAAAAGGAAATCTGAAGAACAGTAAGTGTTTAGTTAACACAATACAAAAATCCGTATTATTCAACAATCTAGTAAAATGCCTCATGAAAATAGTAATGAGAAAGACAAACGGAAAACAGAGAGCTCACTGAAATGGCAAAACCTCTAAAGAATGATAGAGCAGTTAACTATTTTTTAAAAAAAATGAAATATGTAGCAAAAATAGGATAATTTTATAGAGCATTTGACATACCGATATCCCTTCATTTGATACAGTAGTGAAAAATGGAGGATGCTGCATCTAATTAGCAGGAGCCATGTACGAAGGCGATACTAACAGAAAACAACCTGCGCTTACCGGCGGGGTGCCTTTGTTGCCTCCATTCCATGCCTCTCTTCTTGCATGATTTTCATCAGCTTAACTGCTGTGATCATCAGCAAATGTATCTCTATTTTAATCGTCATGGGTGCTTCCTTGCTGATCCATGTCTCTCTTCTTCTTGCTTTTGGCTTTGATATGTCCAACTACCATGATGACGGTCAACTGATTTAATCAACAATAGGTGCCTCTTGCTCATATATATTTGAGCTGCATCAGACTCCGGGTCTCCCAATCTCTGGCTGCTCCCCTTGGGACGCCCTGGTCTGACTGGCATATCTCCCTCCTGGCAGCCCTACCTCTTCATCCAGAGCTCCCTGGCCCTGTGGCATGACCAAAGAGAATGAATGTGCTAGAGGCAACAATTCATAGAATACGTGTGTCAGTAGAAAAAACATTTCATAACTCACAAGGAAGAAACGAATATTAATGCAAACATTAGATATATCCTACCTATTAGTGAAATCAAGCGAACTCAGAACACCGGAGCATGACAGCAGATCAGGCGGGAGGCAACACATGAATCCAAAAAAAAAAAAGAAAAATCACATGAACGACATAGTACCTTAAGCTTGGAGCCATGGTTGTCCAACATATTGATCATCTCATTGTTCTGGTAATGTGCCCATCTGCCAATGGCTGCCATTAGATGCAGAAACACTTCACTAATGCAGTAATTCACAACAAAGCATACATGTACAAACAATAGTAATCCATAGGTCACGTGATTAATCTCTTATAAACTGCACATACCAACATATTCAACGCCATGCTGGAGGAGCAGTTCGACGATCTCGAGGTGGCCCTTGCAAGTGGCGTTTTGCAGCGCTGTGCAGACGTCGAGTAGCGAAACTCGATCGGGGTCTTTACCGGCGTCCCCTTGACACGTCCATGGTGTCCCTGACCACCACTTCGGTAATGGCATCCTAGAGGTTCTGGTGCTTGCCGCCTAGGACCTCGCCGAGGGGTGGAGATTGGACGCCATGGAGCAATCATTCGTGTGTTCACCACTCGTTGCTTGTCCACGATTGGATCCACCAAATTCTGCTATAATCTCAGTCCAAATCTATATCTTCATTGCTGGTATGAGTTCAGCCTCGCTCAAATTGATTTCCTTATCCCTTAATGGAGATAGCAATCCCTGGGTTATCTCTCGCTGGAATCGAGTCCTTCACAAATGGATTGTGTTCCTCTCTGCAGTACCATAGCAGGACTCCTTATGGGCACAACGATTTATGCATTTGAGTCATGGTGGATCCAGTACAAATACATAACAAACACGTAAGGATACCTTTTGATTTCACATGGGGATTCGCCTAAATATTCAGGGTCATATCCAACGGTGAAGGTTTCCTAACCAACTAAATCAACGACCGGATGTTTTGCTTTTTTCTGGTAATTTCTAGAATTTGTTTTCCAATTAACATGGAGGTCTCAAAAGGAGCCTCCAATTAGTAAATATAAGATGGAACATCTGACCTTTAATGGTGGAACATTCGATTTCTAGGTCTGGAACATTCGATTTCTTGGTCTAAAACATTCGTGGCCGGCAGTATCGTGCTTGCCAGAATGACAAACGCGTGGCATTGCCTCTGCTTCGTTCCGTTGGATCTCGGTCGTATTCCTCTCGCCGATTCCAGGGCCTCTGTTTTTTTTCCGTATTTCTCTGCACGGCGCGATTGGTGCTACTAGCAACATATCGACAACGCAGGCTGACAGTGCCAGTGGCATGCATGCATGCTCAACCGTATGGAAGTATGGCACCTGTGTCCGGTCTATCGAACCAGACCGACGTCAATGGAAGCTCGACGCTGGTTGGCTAGCTTCACGTCATCTAAGTTGTGTCTGCGGCAACTTTATCGTCTGGCAGAGACATGAAACCGCCACAGAGCCCGTCGCGCTGTTCCGGCTGCTGCAAATCTTTGCGTATGCCATGAAGGCATCAGCTCGCCGAAGGTTGCGAGCACAAACGCCTCGTGGCCCGTGACACCCTAAAATCTAAAAACAAGCATATTTTTTATGGGTCACTAACTATTGTTTCCAGCAATTTGCTAATGGAAGCGAATGAAAGCTAATATAAACATACTATTTACCATGTGTCAGAAATCAAAAGTAAACTGAAGATTTTATATATACTACTAAAAATTTGGCCCGTGACTTTTAGTTTGCAAATAGGATCCCACTATTTAAAAATAAAATGCAAAAATTATCACTCACCATCTTGCTCAATTCTTTTGCTAATGGATTAGTTAATAGAATGGACGATGAAATAGTAAGGAAACATATGTATGATAGCTCAAATCTTTTTCAGATGGCACCCCTCATACCCTAGATTTGTATACATCTTTATCTTTTTTCTGGTAAACTTATATTCTTTTACATTGTTTAATCTATCCATATTGTTTGTGGGCTTTTCAAATTTTCTTTTGTTTTGCATTCAGCCTCATAATTTCTCATGGTCTTATGTAGCTCAAATCGGTGTTTGGTCTGTTTTATTATTATGCCACTTATTTGCCAGTGACTTGTACATGGGACAAAATGATTGCCATTTCCTGTATTACAATTTCCAACGCAACACGTTTGTTTTTGTTACAAGATGTAGCCAGAGAGATCTTGATAAGCATATGAATTTTGTCCGAAATTTGTATCATCATTGTATATGATAAACTAGTTCAAATGATCATCCTAAATGATTATGTTTTAGTGATATGGTCACTACATATATTATGCAAAGTCATAATTTAATGTGAAGAACTAGGGAGTTTGAAAGTTACATCTGTAGAAACAAGATCAGAGCACCTGTTGCACTAACAAAATATCAAAATCAATTAGTGTTATAGTATAGCCATCCTTCAAAACACGCGATAGTGTAATCATTGCCTTTACTGCTATATAATAATGGTACTTATCTCTTTCCACATGAATACCTTTTAGAAATAGCCATACAAATATCAACCTCTATGCCACCTTCTAAAATATTACAAAATTTGCAATAATGGCAACACATGCATCATTTTGATGAACATTCTAGAAGTTTTACTCAAAGATAAAGACTTCAAAAATAACAATTTATATGAAGAATAAAAGTGAAGGAAGTTCTACTATATAAGACTTTGGTCAAATGTTCTGAAAATGATAACATTCTCGTTATAAGACGCAATTCTAATACTTTCTAATACAACTACTATATCAAAAATACCTATATTATTCCATATAGATCACAAATGCATAAAACAATTATATGTCTCATATCGCTTGGGTACTTCCCTACTATTGATGTGCATGATTCTTGCAGTGAATGAGCTTGTCGAGTATTACTGTTTTGGTGACAATGCTTTCTCTCCACAACAATGCAAAAGACGAAGTATATTAGTTTTCACGTGTTCCATATAGGTCGTGCAATATCTGGTTTCGGCAGGAAGTCAAGATGAGACAGGGCTCTCCAGTCTCCAGCAAGGCTGTTTGGTCATTTAAAATGACCTAAACAGTAGCAAGTGATATCAAATGGACCGCTCCGTTATCCCGATCCGGAGTCGGGTACGTTCCATGGCGGCTTCTGACTGAACATGGAACACAAAAGTATCCATGGTGGCTCGCAGAAGACGGGCATCAACTGCCGGAAAACCAGGGAGGGAATTAACGCTAGCTGTCGGAGGTGGTGGCCGAGGACCTTCGATGGCAGTCAAAGGAGTGTCAGCGATACGCGCCAGTGACCGACTCGTCTGCCACTACAGAGCAGGGCCGAATAAAGAAAAGCGCAATGTCGGCACCCAGCTTGCCGTCAATAACCTCCACCGCGTGAGTCGCCGAGACGCGCCACCGCGTGTGGGACACGGAGGCGAAGACCAGGTCGTGCCGCCCGTGGAGGGTGAGGAACATGGATGGTGAGCCTCGTTACTAGTGGCGCCGCGTCGTTACTAGTGCCGCCCACCCTCCTGTTTCAAATAGCGACCACCCCTGGTTGATGTTGCTTTCAGGGCAGGCCGTCCGCCTGTCTTCGAGAGCACGCCGCCACGGCTGGCTCGTCGGAACGCCTTAGATACATCTCTGGTAGCGTGTCATGCTTGCCGCCTGGCAGGCGTCGCGCCGCCGAATGCTCGCGCTCCACAACTGAACCGTCCCGGCGGCTGGCCATGCACATGCACAGGCCCGGACGATGCGCGGCAGCGCCTCTGCCTCCGTAGGATCTCGGTCGTACGTGTCGCCGATTCCAGTATAGCGTGCCCTCCGCGATTGGTTGGTGCTGTGTTGTGAGAGCTTAGTTTTGGTAGCGCGCCATGGGTGGCGCTTCATCCTCCGCTCCCCCGAATGATTTGTACGACTACTCCATTGTTTTCGTCTGCGGTCCTAGTCAACGTCTCCATCCCCGTGCGCAGTCAACGTCTCCATCCCCGTGCGCAGTCATGGTTTCCTTGCATTGCGTGGATACTTTGACTTGAGACTTGGACCTCTGCCGTGATTCGGAAGTCGCGTCCCCGTGATACTACGTACGGAATCGACTTGGACGGCGTGGACTCCAATGCGTTTCGCAAACATGCTCCTTGGGGTCCTGTCCAGCCACCGCGGCGGCGTGACGAGCTGACGTGGGCGACATGTTCTGTGTTGAACGGGAAAACAGGGAGGAATTCTCGTCGCAGGAGACTCTAGGGACAGGCCAGTGTTTTCAGCACAATCATGGTCCTCTGCTCGGGGACCAAGCTAGAAAGCGGCGCGAGCTCACCGGCCTCTCCGATGCCGCGCTTTGCATTCTCTGCCGTGCCGTCCAACCGGGCCTGGGCCTCATCCGCCAACAGCCACGCAGCTCGCCTCTGCTACGACCAAGGACTAGTCAACACACCTCATCCGAGCCATAAAGGACGGATCGAACTGCTGCTAGGGCGTGGGTTCAGAATGACAGCCAATACACAACATAGTTAGCAGGTATTCAGAAGTCAAAACTACAGGTACATATATTTTTTTGAGCAAAAACTACAGCTACATATGTGTTGACGAATTTAATACTATTAAAAATTTGGCCCAAAATTTTGATCTTACAATCCCATGATTAAAATATCAAATGCAAACACCCACCTCACCCTCGTGCTCAATTCATTCGGTAATGAATAGAATAAGATGATTGATGAAGAACATTTTGCAGAGTATATATGATATAAAGTGATATAGCAATTATCATTCCTAAAATAAAATTTGAGCTTTCATCCTCTAGCACTACACCATGTACTATTTTTCCCCACAATAAAGTGATATAGCCATTATCATTCCTAAAATAAAATTTGAGCTTTCATCTTCTAGCACTACACTGTGTACTATTTTTCCCTACAATCAAGTGTGGGCAGAAATCTATCGGTAATGATTATTACATGAAGGAACATGTAAACCGTTGGTATTGACCTAGCCCACATATAAACTGTCAGTATTGGTTAAACAACTACTTTTATTGTTGGTTTGTTAAACATAGTGGCATATTAAGTGCCGACAATTCTTTTCAAAATTTGGCGGCCACAATGAATTACAGAGCGCGCACACGCGGAAAACAAAATAAGGCCTAAACAAAAAAAACTCCATCCCGGCCCAAAACCTCATACCTCTCCTTTCTCCAGTCCCACTTCTCCAGGAGCGCTTGTTGGAGAGCACTGCACTCCAAGACGCATCTTGGCTCTAGGAGCATGTACAACCTAGCGACTTTCCTCACACAGACTCTTACTAGTCGCTAGGTTGTGGCTCCTCAAATGTCACAGGTTAAAGGGTGTGTAAAGCCTAATGGAAGCCACATGGGACTTTACACACCATTTAACCTGTGACCTTTCAGGAGCTATCTATATATCCATAAAAATATCGGAACATCTTATCTGAACTTTCATAGATCAATTTTGTTTTACCTGTTCATAAATTATTTTGATTGGAAATCGCCATTTGTAGGTGCCTTTATATAACAATGAATGTTCGTCAGCTATGCACAAGCGATCTCCACATTTATACAGCAAAATGAAAAAGCTCATCGGCTAGCACAAGCAATTTCCCAGACACCTGGATTAGCCTAAAAATAAATGCAACGGGTTTGTTATTCTACCAGTTAATGTTTTAAAGATATTTGACTGTTAAATGTACAAGATTTTTCCATTTGGGCCTTTTGCCTGCATAGTATGAATTTGTGAAATGTTTCTGTACTGTTACTTAGCTGATAGTAAACATGGTGTGGTTGCATCTCTAGAATTATTTATGCACATGTGCTTACTCGACTAAACTATGCCATAAATGCAGATAATAAAATGAGTAGAGTTTATGGATTAATCTTTTTGGGCGATATCATAGATATTCCTTCATCCATAAGAAGGCGAGCCGGATACTAATAGTGTATGTATGGAAGTTCTAGCATATGAATTTTGTTCCTAAATTTGTATCATCATTGTACACGATATCCAAGTTGACACAATTATTGAAAACAATTATGTTTTAGTGACATGGTCTTCTACATATATTGTGCAAAATCATAATTTATTGTGAAGAACTAAAGAATTCAAAAGTTGTATCCCAAGAAAAAGACTAGAGCACTTGGTCACAAATATCCAAATCAACTATTGTTTGTTATAGACATCCTTGAAAACCTGCAGGTTAAAGTTCGTCATCACATCACTACCATATAGCAATGTACCAACCCGTTTTCACATTAGTACCTTTAAGAAATATCTATGCAAATATCAACATTTATGACACCTTCTATAATATTGCATAATTTTATAACATGCAGTATTTTGATGAACCTTCTAGAAGTTTTAATCATAAGATAAACACCTGAAAGGTAACAATATATGTGAAGGCTAGAAGTGAAGCGAGATTTACTATACAAGACTTTTGGTTTTTTTGAAAATTTTAACATTCTCATTATAATAGCAATATATAATACTCTCTAATAGAATTACTATATCAAAAAGTGCTTATATTATTCGACATGTAAAAAGAAATTTCCGTATAGAGATCATGAATGCATAAGACAATTTTATGTCTCATATCACTTGGGCACTTTCTTACTACTGATGTGGCGTGCATGTGTCTCGCCATAGATGCAAGCATGTCGTGCTACTTGTGAGTATTACTGTTTTGGTGACAGTGCTGTTTGTTCCACAAGAATGGTCAACTCGTGAAATATGTTAGTGTTCATGAATCATGGGTTCCATAGATATAGGTCGTAAAGTATCTTGTTTTGGTGGGAGATCAAGATGAGATAGTGCTCTCCTAGGCTATTTGGTCATGATCTAAACACTAGCAATATAGTGAGGACTAAAGTAAGAGATAGCAAATGGACCGCTTCGACAAAGTCGTATGCTTTGCCGGCTTTTGGCGATGCGCCGCAATCCCACTCAGGAGTCGGCTAGTTTCCTTGATGGCATGCCTGCGAGTGGAACATCAAAGTTTCTTGGACTCCAACTGACATCTGCCGGGAGTCTGGCAGTCTGCGCGACACGCTGACGTGAGCGGCTTCTGGAGTTCACAGTCGCAGATGGGCAGCACCTGCCAGAAAAAGAGGGAGGGAATTCCCTTCGCAGGTGGCAGTCAAGCGAGTGTCGAACAGCGCAACACTGCGGCGGCCCGGCCGGCAACACCAGCTACCGCCGCGCCTCGTCGAGGGTCGCAAACAGTCGATTACGCCATCTTATCTTATATTTACTAATTGGAGTCTCCTTTTAAAGCCCTCACGTTAATCGGAGAAAAATCATAGAAATTCTGAGAAAAAAGCAAAACATCCAACCGTCGATTTAGACACTTAACAATACTTAACCGCTAGATCTTTTCTGATCCTTCCCACATCTCACGTAGACCAAGCCTCTCTCTACCCAAACGACACGATTAGATCTGATTCCTCACGTGTGTCTCGGAGCGCCGGCTGCTGGAGAAGGAGGCGGAGGTGGGCGCCATCGCGTCGTTGAGCTCGAGGATCTGCTCCGGCAGGCAGCCGCCAAGAGCTTGGTTTGGTGCGGCGAGGCCTGGAGCCACAAGGCCGCGGCCTCCACTCCTTGCCTGAAGACCACCTCAGCTCCTCCTCTGCCGCGGCAAACCCCTGAACACACGGCAAAGGCGCGGTTTCCCGTAGTGGCGGCACCAAATCAGTCGAGGGATTTGGCGGGTCTGACCTGCCACACATCTCACCGCCATGACAGATGACGTGCAGTCATGATGCTTCATCTCGAGGAACCATGGTGCTTCGAGCCAGGATCTATTCATCTGCAGAGTGCGAACACTAGCTGGGCGCCTGCCCCGTTTGCCTAGCCAGACAGAACGCCTCCATCCACGTCCACGTCGCCCTCTCACTGCTCGATCGGATCACTCCCCACCAGCCCCCTCGCCGCCGTCGTCCATGGCGTCTCGAGTTGAGTATTTTTCTCAGCTTCTAGATTAGTCCCGTTTCTTCTGTTCTTTGAGGAGATTATTTCATCTGAGATTGGATCGAGTTCCTCTGTTGCTGGTAATTTGTTTTACTTCGGGTTCCATACAGTCACCATGACCAAGAGAGACACCGGCCACCATAGCAGACCCGAGAGGGGCATGAAGCAGCAGTAGCAGGTATTGGAAGTCGGGTTGCCATACGTGTGTTTACTTTCCAGACATAAAACACACGCATCATGAAGTCGAATTTATTTGTTTTCCAGACAAAAGGCTGCACACCTTGCCTCTGTTTCTTGGTGTATGTAGAGGCGAGGAAGGATCTGGACGCTGCAACTTGACGTAGCCTCATGGAGATCTTCAAAGCTGTGTCCCTGTCTTGCTGCAAGGTTAAAGAAGGCACGGAGAATGCCTAGGCTACCATTTATGATACTATGGCTGCAGTCAATCGTGGCTCACATGTTCTGTTACATCTGTGTTCTTTTTCTGACTGCTGTTGATCACGATCGCATGAGCACTGGCAACAAGAAGAAAACATGAAAACATGAAAGGATAGAGAAGAAGACAAGAAAAATACGAGTTCAGGCTCTTACGAACGGAAGCAATGGCCTGCATTTGCCCTGAAAGGCAGGTATGTTGATATTAATGGAGGACTACAAAAGATGATCAAAGTATTCCACTTCATGTAATCTTTCATCTCGATGATAGTGACTATCAATGAATTAATCACTACTGCATACCTGATCAACAGCGCATACAACCTATTGTAATCAAGGACACATAAGAAACTCTATGGAGAGAAAAAGGTGAGTCGCTAATGCATGTTCATGTTTATTCCTCACAGCTCCCTTAAGATTATACAAGTGAAGTTACAGTAATTCTGAATCCAATTAAAAAAAATCAAGCATTTATAGTTACAAATCTTTGACATATATACTGGCCACTTTCCGGTTACTTCGTTGAGCATACTTGAAGGTAAGGTGTTTTAGTCTTTTAGATAGCTGATTACCTAAGCCTTATATATCAACAATATGTATTGTAAAAGTTAATTGTTTTCTTTCTGTTTGAACTTGCTGTTAGTTAACTTGAACATGCTGTTAGTTAGCAACATGCATTGCAAATTACAAATGTTGTTGCATGCCCTGGACTTAAGTGTACAGGTGTCGTTTTTCACAGTTCCAATTTCTAAAGCATAGGTAGGTACGGTACAAAAGCCAGGAAAAGCACCCAAAACGAAGCTTATCCAGCTTCTCCAATTTCACTGTTGCTATAGTGCGCGAAAAGTGCATGAGCCGGTGCAAAAAAAGGTCTGCCAAAAGCGCACCCTACATCTGGCAAAAAGTGTTTAACAGTTTATATTACTTTACATATGCATACTATCTATCTACTGAAAAGTTATAGGTTTGCCAGAGAAGGTATATTGCCCAAGAATTGGATTAGGTCTACTTTTAAAACTGTTTAACATTTCCAACAAAAAATTACTTATTTTATTGTAAGTTTGAGAAGATCACCAGATAGTACCGCGCATTTAGTAATAGGAGATATGTATGTCACACCTGTTATTGACATACTCAAGAACAAAGGAACACTTCTCCTGGGCACTTTGTTAACCAAGCATCTAAGCGACACTATCATAATGTAGCTACGTACAGGAGGTATGAAGAACCACAATAGAGGTTTAAAAGAAGTCCAAAAACAGGGCTGTGGCAAGATCTTGGTGTAGCCCAAACTAGGATCTCAACTAATAATCAACAGAGTGGAGACGGTAGTCAAAATTAGACAATTGGTAGATACAATAGAAGAACTTCCCATAGTCACCAAAATAGCAAATGCGATATAGCCAGACATTTACACGATTGAGAACCATACATAAACTATATATCTCCTTATATGTATGTTCTCAGAGTTTGAAGGCTAAGTAGTATGAGAATAGAACATTTTGAATATGGCTAAAAAATATATGAGAAGTTATAAGGCAGGCATCTAGGCTATGTAGTATGATATCTATAGCACTTTCAGGAACCTACCAAGGCGGTGACTTTTTGTTCTGAAAAAAACTTTTCCATGTTATAGAAAAAAACAAATTCTTACTTACCATTATAAAAGATAATATTGTAAGAAATAACATATTCACTCCTTGCCAAGGTCCAAAATCTTGAAGTCGCATCAATTTTCAACAATCTTAACTAGCCCGTGCAGGCGCACGGGTTGAATGGCTAGTTCATTGAACCTGCCAGCGACCTCCTCGTCTGCCCGCACGAATTATTGACAGAGCAGAGCCCGAAGAAAGAAAGCGACGCGCGCTCACCAGCCTCTCCTCTGCCGCGCGCGCGCTGGCTCTGCCATCCTGTTCACCCGGCCTGGGCCTCCGCCCGCAACCTTGCTACAATTCTTGATCGAGCCTTTGCTCACGACCAACGACTCGACTAGTCACCTGACCCGTGACCCGTTCATGGCCATGACCCAGGGGATGGTCGCTGTTTCAAATAGCGACCACCCCTGGCTGGCGTTTGGAGCCCACAACTGCATGCCGTGCCTCGCCGGAGCCAGAGCACCTCCGCAATCCTGATGTTTCTTGGTCTCCTGACGCTCGCGTGCCATGCCTGAATCGCCCCTGCTGATTGGCCATGCGCGCTCGTCCGAACTTGAGTTAGAGGCGCAGCTTCCTGATCGGACGACAACGACGTGGCAGGGCCTCTGCTTCTGTAGTTCGTCATTCCAAATTAGCCTGCACCCGCGAGGCACTCACCGGCCGCCTGGTATTCATGATTGTTTTTGCAGGTAAAGTCACAAAACCCCTAGTGACCGGACCGGAGACCCAGCGACGATGACAACCAAGGGTCCCGACCTCTCTCAGCCATTCAGAGGAGATCGGACAACCCCCAACCAACCATTGCCCCCGGGGCAGTGATGTGTTGCGGTCCCACTCCGGCGTCGGCTAGTTTCCTTGGCCGCGTGCCTGTGAATGGAACATCAAAGTTTCTTGGACTCCGATTGACATGTACCGGGAGTCTGGCAGTCTGTGCGACACGCTGAGATTTGGGCGGCTTCCATCGTTCACAATCGCAGACAGGCAGCACCTCCCAGAAAACGAGAGAGGGAATTCTCGTCGCAGGTGGCAGTCAAGCTAGTGTCGGACAGCACAATACTGCAGCCGCCCTGCAACACCAGCTAGCGCCACGCCGAGCACCTCGCAAATGGGCGATCCATGCGTTGAAGCTGCCAGCGACGTCCTCGTGTGCCCGCACGACTCATTGACGGATCTAGCGGGACCTGAAGAAAGAAGGGCGATGCGGGCTCACCACCATCTGCTCTGCCGCGCGCACGGTAGCTATACCGTCCCGTTCACCCGGGCGCAGGTCCGCAACTCTCAAACGAGCCTTTGCTCACCACCAACGACTAGTCGGCTGACTCAGCTCACCTGTTCATGGCCATGACCCAGGGGATGGTCGCTCTTTCAAAGAGCGAAGACCCATGGCTGGCGTTTCGAGTCCCTGACGTGACGACGTCTCGAGGAGAGGACGCTGCCACAAGTCCACAACTGCATGCCGTGTTTCGCCGGAGCCTGAGCGCCTCCGTGCTCCGTATGTTTCTTTGTCTCCAGACGCTCGCGCGCCATTAGGGGTGGAAACGGATCGAATACGAATCGGATAGTGCCTTTCCCACATCCATATCCATATTTGTAAACGAATATGGATACGAATGCGAATGTTTTCGAATACGAATACGGATCGAATATTAAACGAATGCGAATACAAAAGCGAATGTCACTATAATTCGGACGATACGGATACATCTAACTTTCTATGTTGTTAAGACAACTACTACACCATTTCCTCTCTAAAATATCTTTAATAGCATTATTTTACATGGATCTACACTAGTTCATATCAAAATTGAATCAATTTTATAATATTTTTGATATAATATATTAGTATATTTATGATATAGTAGCGGATACGAATACAAATACGGATATGTCGAATATTTGATGTCAAAACCTCAAACCATATCCACATCCATATTTTCTAATCGAATTCGAATACGAATTCGAATAGTGTAAAAATATTAATCGAATGACAAATTTCGTACCACATTTGCATTTTATCGGATACGGATATCGAATAATACGGATTATCCGCATCCACTTTCCACCCCTATGCGCCATGCCTGATAGAATCGCCCCTGGTGGTTGTCCATGCGCGCTCGTCCGCGCTTTTAGTTGGAGGCGCAGCATCCCGGCCGGACGACAACGGAGCAGCAGCGCCTCTGCTTCTGGTGCCGCGTTCCAGGTCAGCCTACGCCGCCGCGTTCCAAGTCAGTCTGCGCCCACGGTTGGTGCCGCTTTGTGTGCCGCTTTGTATGCGCCATGCTCCTAGCGGCCATGGCGTTTGTGTCCGTCCAACGACAGCGCCGCTCCACTCGAGGTGGCCTCTCGCGGCGGAACAGGGGACGGCGCTCCGTGTTGGCCGCCGTTGCAAGCCCGCACAATTGCACTTGGAAGGCGCCGTCACCGTCCTCTCCCTGAACATCAGTACGCCACTGTTGCTGCCTGCTGCGCCCATCGACATAGCAATATAGCATCACGTGTCAGGTGGCTGGTCTACGCAAGGACCTCTGCTTTTTGTGGGATCCATTCTGTAATTTTTTTTCTCAACTCTGATTCATGCTACTACTATTTGTTGCTTTCCACTACGCACAAGCTATTCTTTGTTGTGTTGCTTTCCACTACGCAAAAGTTGTACAGTGACAGTCAAACAAAGCATGTAACAATATATGACTGATCTTCTGCTCGCGAGGACTGAACTCCAGCTCACAAGGGAACTCAATACAAAAACTAATTTCTTATGATTAAGTTCCATAGCGCTAATAATGTCACTCCTTGGCTTACTTGGGTTAGAACAAATCATGGATGGAACTCTAGGCAAGATCTCAGAGATGAGTTACCCAATGCAAATTGGAAGGAAACTTATGCCACTTTACCTGATTTTTAGAAAATCTAGAAAGGTAATAATAAAAAATGGTGCAAAGACAGCTTTTTGGTGAACCTTTATTGAGGACCGATTACAGTATCTCAAAGTTTTCCAGTCCTTTTCTTGAATATATACAAAAGACCAAATTTATCAGTCTTTCATGATCTATATATCCACTTCTAATTTGGAACTACCCCTACAACCACGGTTAAATAACTTATGAACTAGAAGCATTAATGCAATTAAGAAATGAAGTCAACCTTAGTGCCTTAGAGAGAAAATGACCTCTTCAAAAAACTACATCAGCTGCAATTTAAAGATGCACCCAAGCTTCAATATGATCGATCAAAAAATCCAAATCCAGCTTCAAGAACTTTAACATGTTTACTTTTAATAATAAACTGGAGAAAGTGTACATACACTTAATCCCCTCCGTACTTGTACCCAGTGAAGTGATTCGGCTGTGACCTATGGCATGCATATGATCCATACAAGAAACTTAACAACACAGATTCTCAAGCGCAGTCTGTTACATGTAAATGTTGTTGGCGGGTACCTAAAGCAAAACCTGGAAGTTTGGACCATCATCTCTTCTTTGGATTACCAAATGAAGAGTCACTTGTATTCATTCCAAACTCTAAAATCCTCAAATGAGCATACATCTTTTCAGGTCACTAGATACTATAAAGACTATTAACATGACAGAGCTAGAAAGCAGCTGGTCTTACACACGTGCTAATGAATTTCATGCTTCTATATATTTAGCTAGAAATTTGAGCTTACAAATTTAATCCATAAATGAAAGACCAAATCAAATATGAAAATATGTAATATCATAAAAAATTTACAAAATTAAATTGTTAGGAAGGCACACATCATGTATTGTTTTCACCTCCCATGACGCACGAGATTGCTTTGCACTTCTAGAAGATGCAGACGGGGCTATATGTTTAGTCATAAGACATTGATTCTTGATTGGAGAAGCCTGGCATTAGGCAAATCTTGTAATGTCATTATGCTATGGATAATTTGTGTATGAAACTTGTAGCATATGAATTTTATTCCTAAATTTGTATCATCTTAGTTCAATCAATTTCACAAATTATTGTGTTTTATTGACATGCTATCAACATATATTGTGCGAAATCACAATTTGTTATGAAGACTAGCAAGTTCAAAAGTTATATTTGCAGAAACAAAATTAGACCACTTGTTCAATTAACAAAAATCCAAATCATCTAATGTTATTTAATAGCCATCCTTAGGTAAATTATTATGTTTAGTTATTCATTGTATCACTACGCTATATAGCAATGGTAACCATCTATTTTCGGATAACTTCCTTTAATAAATATCCTTACAGATATTAACCACAAAATAATCTCGTATAATATTGCAAAACCTACAATAATACATGCAATACTTTGGTGAACATTCTAAAAGGTTTTCCCTATAAGTTAATGTCCTCAAATGTAACAATTGACGTGAAGAGTAGAAGAGACGGAAGTTCTACTATATTAGTGTTTTTCTAGACGCGCGTCTAATGTGTCTAGACGGCGTCTAGACGCAAGACTTAAGGTTAACATTGAGTCTAGGCCTTAGTCACCACTCTAGACACAAAACGCGTCTAAGACCGTCTAGACGGTCTTTGACCATGTAGACGTGGCCTCTAAACACACGCTAGACATGTTTAAACAGCCTAATATGTGTCTGGACGATCGTCTAGGCCAATACGACGTGATCCGTATGCATTTAATTAATTTAATATAAATTGGCTACTTATTTAACATTTAGCATGCTTATTATGTTTATAAGTTGTGAGAATTAAGAACTAGTAACTGATAACTCAATCTAAATTTGATATTTGTCATTTGCAATGCTATATATCTGAGTTTTTCTACAAAAATAAAGCTATATATTTGGATTTTTTACAGTTATAGTGTAAAAAGTATAATACGTCTAATGCGTCTAGACGTCGTCTAGTCCGTCTGGACACTAGTCGCCAGCCCAACGTCTGTTTTCGTCTAGCGTCTCGAAAAACATAGTCTATATAAGACTTTTCACGAAATGTTTTGAAAATTAAAAAAACTCAAATAACATTAGAAGTACTTATATCTAGTACCTTCCAACAGAATTATTATATCAGAAGTGTCGATATTATTCAGCATAAAGAGAAATTTCCATATATATATCATACATTCATAACACATTTTTTGCCACATATCATTTGGGGCACTTAAATGCAAGCTTCCTTGTGGGAGCATCTCCAAGAGATTCTTATAAAATTGACCTCATAAACTTATTTTAGGAGCAACAAATAGTTACGAGGTGAAATTTTTCTCTCCTCTAATATTTGGGGCGACAAAACCATTAATTCTGTTGGAAATAGAAGGAACGGGGGCAATTTTTCTCTCCTCTAATATTTCATTGGCTTGTTTGGAGGGGATTCGGTAAGCTTCTAAATGGTCGGACCTGGGGATAGTATTTGAATGTGACTGCTTTGCTGCAGTGAAGAAAATTAATGAGAATGTTTATTGGTGCATGCTGGCTCCAATTGTGCAAGCTGTGTGAGAGAGCAGAGAGCTTTGGAGCTTTATCCATTAACCGCTTTCCTCAGTCCTCTTTGTGATTTCTCTTAGATATACTCCCTCTGTCCCAGAATAATTGTCATTCTGGTTGTCTACCAGATTCATTGAACATTCTCTGAACCTGGACAATCTGTCCGTCTAGGTTCGCTAAACATTTTATGAATCTGGACACTCCAAAACACACCCAGAATGACAATTAAACTCGGACAGAGGTGTAATATGTAACCATAAAGGAATGAAAACCTGCCCAATAAAAAAAAGATTACAAGTTGTCCATGCTTCATATTCTTATAGTCACCGCCCATCCTCCTCTTCCTCTTTTTTTTTTTTTTCTTTTGTGAAACAAAGAGCATACAAGATCCTGTTCTATGGTGTTTCCTATAAGGCCGGGCTTTGCAAAGCCTTTTGCCATCGACGGGTACAAGGTTTTCCTTTTACATGAACTAGCATGTTGCCCGTGTGTTGCTACGGGAGTTAACAATTTCATAAACCTATTTGTCTTGGTAAAATAATCACAAAATTTGTCTCTAACCAAAGGGATCCACATCTGTTAATTTGTCACTACTCCAGAAAATTATACAATCGTCATTTTCTCAGTTAAAGTAAAATAGCAAACACATGTTTCACATTATTTTTTGAAACCTATATGTTTTACATTTGTAAAAAACACATGATGCAAATTTGAAGACAAATCCAATAAAGAGCTCTATATATGATGACCGATGCAATCAGAATAGTTGGTTTTTTTTGAACTGGAAAATAAGAAGTTTTTTCCTACGCGAAGTCCATGCAGGTTGATGTCAAACGTGAAGGTGTACTGCCATTGCGCTGTTATCGTATACAGACTTGCAAGAGATGTTTACAAAAAAATACATGTACCGTCGACGTTAGTGTTGATCTGTCTGGAGGAGGCCTTCCTGAACACGAACGCACGTATGTATCTGATGATGACCTGATGAACGATGCGACGTGCAAAACGTGGTTTCTGGAGGCACTCTTCGAAGAATATGGAGGAACTAGTATGGCTGCCCGCGCCTTTGCGCAGCTAGATTTACTATACTATTTAAAATAATTTTATATTTTTGTAGAAATTTAACATAGATTATTATTATTAATTATTTTATACACTATATTTATAAAATAGTAGAAAATAGATTGAGAATTTCTCACTGTCTCTCAATTTGAGTGTGAGATGAGTCGTCATTTATCTTGGACAGTGTCTTATCTAACAATGTATTTGATTCTATTTTAGAAGTGAGGTTAGTTCAAACGTGGCATAGCTAAACAACATATGTCATGATAGAAAAAAAGAATGTGTCATGCTACAAATAAATCTTTCGAAGAAAATGTGTCATGGTAAAAATAAAATAATATGCAATGCTAGCTAAACATACCACGGTGAATTAAGTGTTTATTGCATATTTTATTATTCTAAAATTTAGCTAATTTGGGCTCATAATGGTATGGTTTGTAAATTAAAAATATGAATTAGGGATATTTTTAGCTATTTTTTAAATCTAAATTTATTTTTTCGGACTTGCAATGGCAAGGAGGGTAATTTAGAAATAGATGTGAGTATTTTTGATTATTTTTTATTATTCCGAATTTGGCTATTTTTCTGACTTATAATGGGTAATTTAGAAATAGGTATGAGAGTCATTTTTGGCTATTTTTATATTCCGAATTTAGCTATTTTATAAATATTTTTAGGGGTTTTTTTGACTAATTGTTTCATAATGGCAGTGGTGGGTAATTTTCTCTTCTTATTTTCTCGGATTAACGTGGAAATTTCTAACATTTTAGAGCGAACGTGGTGGCTCCTTTTCGACGTCAAATATATATATAATAGATGACCTAGATCCGTTACCGAGTTGAAATCGAGCTTTATGTCGATTCTAAGTGGAACTCGGGTCCAAGCAGCAGGCGCCCGGCGCGCCCGTGTACGGGTACGCTGCCTGCTCCATCAGACTGTCGTCGGCAGCGGCGTATGCTCGGCGGTGGACATCATCTTCCCACCCCGTGGTTAGCCGCGGGTGTG
Source organism: Eragrostis curvula (assembly GCA_007726485.1). Taxonomy (NCBI): domain Eukaryota; kingdom Viridiplantae; phylum Streptophyta; class Magnoliopsida; order Poales; family Poaceae; genus Eragrostis; species Eragrostis curvula. The sequence continues at coordinate 7,730,693 of CM017440.1, read as the reverse complement.
GAGGACTGTGAGGCGCCTCGAACTCCTCCCGCATAAGGTCGGAGAAGGGCGTGACGCTGTGCCGCACTGTTGGGTTCAGCTCCTGGTGCGCCACCGCGCGGGCCAAGTTCGCGCATGACAACGGTGAGAGCGGCGACCGACGTGGCGGCGACGGCATGGTCGTGTCTGTGGAGGACGGGGTGGTCGATCGTGGACGATAGGGTGGTCGACGGGTGCTGCTCCGTGGACGCGCCGACTCGCGTTTGGTGCCCGGACTCGTGGAGCGCTGACGCGTCCGAGATGGAAAAGAACGAACGCATGTCTGAGAGGAAAAAGAACGAACTCGCGAAAAGGAAGGAACGCGTCTTGACTTTTTAGGAGTAGAGGTAACGAAACGTACACGCGCGGACTCGCTGACGAAAGATTAAGTCTTGACTTTTTAGGGGGCCTTTGGAACGCAGGATTTTTTCCTGTTCCTGCGTTTTTCCTGTGAACAGTCAACTGATTCTTGTGAAATTCCTGTATAATTCCTGTGAAAATCCTGCGTTTCAAAGGGGGCCTTAGGAGTAGAGATTACCAATCCATTTTCTAACCTTCCAATTCAGATGGTCGCATATCTAGCTCGTGGCTGGCATCATCAACATGAAGTTCTTGAAGAACCTGAGAGTTGTCAGCAAAGAACTTGGCTTGCTGGAGCCCAAAGCAGTTTGGTCCTTCCATCGGAAATTGCAACCTCGCTTTTCTTGGGCAACTATGCAAGCAGTACAACGAACGCTCGCCCAATCCAGGGACATCAGAAACCTCGAGTCATTGGTTTTGTCATCATCATCTCTACCGGGCCAAATCGGTGGTCTTCTACGCCACTGGAAGCGGTTGGTATAGACTTGTCGAAATCCTGGTGAACTATGTCGAAATCCATCTGCTGATTTTTCCTAAAGAACACTGCAAAAACGATCTTGTAGTGGATTCTCCTGGTGCAATGGCAGTGATTTGGAGGCCGAGATCACGCACCACGTACTGGGCGGAGCGTCAGGAAAAACCTTTGTTAGTGGCGTCGCGACGTCGTGGGCAGCGGCGGCTGCGAGCGGCGCCGTGGAGGAAGGCGTCAGACTTGGGGAGGCTGAAGCCGCCGGCGATGCGCACGCGGTCGTAGGAGCGTATGTAGAAGCTGACGACGCCCGACGTGAGACACAGCCGGTGCCACCGCCGTGACAGCACGGCAGCGGACACGGCCTCCTTGACCGCCGCGAATTGCAGGACGCGCCGCTGCAGGTCGTCCGGCCGGCGGCTGACGACGTCGGCCATCCGCTGAGGCGCCGGGAAATCAGGTGAAGTCCGGATTCCGGAGCACCGATGTCGTCACTTGCAGACGTCGGCCATCCGCTGAGGCGCCGGGAAATCAGGTGAAGTCCGGATTCCGGAGCACCGATGTCGTCACTTGCGCTGCGCCAAGCTAGTTCTGCCGTCCACCCCGCCTAGGCCTCCGGCAACAGCCATGCCGCTCCCGCCCGAGCCTTTGACCAAGGACTAGTCAACTCACCTGTTCCGACCCGTGCCTCCCATGTCGAACGGACGCCAGAAACTAGGGCCTAAGGGGCGGTCGCCGTTTGAAATAGCGACCACCCCATGGTCGGCGTTTGCATGGCACGGATGTCGCGGGGACGCCGCCACAGCTCCACGCGGTGGCTTGCCGGAACGCCACCGTGCCCTGGATGTTGCTCTCTCTCCAAACCATCCTCATATGCATCTCGACCGGCGTGTCATGCGTGCCACACGGACACGGTGGGCGTCGTTCCGCCGTGAGCTCGTCGCCGTCCTCATGCACGCCTTCCACTCCATACGCCTGAACTGTCCTGCTGGTTGGCCGTGCACAGGCCCGAAGCCGAGGCCCTCGCGCGCTCGTCTGACACAGGCCAGCGGGCTCGAGAAAATGGAACACATGGTAAATCACAGCGCTGACGCCCGGACGGGGTCGAGGCCGGGTATTTTGGAGAGAGAGGCACTACTAGGGCTGCCGCCGCTTGGCCAGCAGTGTCGCGCCCATGGCGCTCTGTGTTGTCCGCCGATGCACGCCCCTGCCAACGCAATTGGAAGGCATGCGACCTCTCCTCTGGCCGGTCACCCACATGGCCACAAGCATCTACGTACGCACACCAGGGCCTCTGGTCCGCGCACCACGATGCTCGTATAGGTGTTACTAGCGACCAATAACCAGCATCTGTCAGCCGAGCACTCTCATATCGAGTAGGGCGGTCACGGGACCATTGTCAAAGGCATGTTAGCCCGCTTTAAAGCGGATAGCCGGCAGGAGGGGGGCATACATAACAAGTACTCGATCATTTTTCATTATTAATCATTCTTACTACCTTGTTCATTTTCAATCATTTTTGTTTTCTCTCATGAGTTTGTTTCAAATACTTGTCAATTGATGTGTTTAAGAAGTAGTTTTCAATTTTTTCCCCTATGAATATGCATAGTCGGTTCTAGAACATTTTGATTGTCTGCTAAGGGCATTTTGGTCATTTTTTAGTTTAAATTTGTCCTTTAAATTAAAAAAATTTAATCCGCATTGATATATGCCCTACAAGAAATATTCGTAGTTTTCCTTCTAACAAAAAAATTAATCTATAATGATATATTCTCTACAAGAAACGTTCATTAGCCAATGCATCTGACCTTATCTAGACTATTAACGAAGAGTCGTGGCCCACCACAGAGCTCGTGAACGCCGGACATTAACTCACCACGCTCCTTCAACCATCCACCAATCTAGGTATCCACGAAATCTTGCCTCGATGAAGGCGCCGCCCGCCTCTGCCTTAAACTTGCATTGTCAAGAGGCCCTAGCTATGGGGAGGATCTAGGTCGAACAAGCTTAGCATTGGCCAAATCTGGTGTTTATTGCAGGATTTTGGTAACATACGTATATAAGTTATAGCATATAAATTTTGTTCCTAAATTTGTATAATCCTTGCACATGATATCCTAGTTAAAACGATTGACATAAATAATTTTAGTTTAGCGATATTGTTTCTACACATAATGTGCTTCTTCACAATTTCTTGTGAAGAACTAGCCACTTCAAAAGTTATATCTATGGAAATAAAATCCAAGTCAATTAGTGTTATACTATATACATCCTTACCAAGTTGCATGTTAATCTAGCCATTTGCATATTACTGCTATATAGCAGCGGCATTTGCTTTTCACACGAAGACCTTTAAGAAATATCCTTACAAGTATCAACTTTTATGTAATCATATATAATATTGCAAAATTTACAGTAAGGGGAAGTGGTGTGATGGGCACCGCGGTGAGCCTCACAAACTCTGGCACGTGGAGTGGAGCTTGACTAGGTGGGCCACCCGGCACGGCAAGCACGAGGAAGGTGTTGACACAGCAGAGGCTGCCGAGGAGGTCGCACGCCATTCATTAAACGGCGGAGTAGAGTACTGGGAGACTGTCTGCGGGCTGCTTTGTGCAGAAACTGCTAGAGCCCCGCGGCCTGCAGCCTGCAGGTCACCGATCAGCTCGTCGCCGCGTCCGGGGCTCGCCACATCCGGAGCCCGTCCGGGGCTCGCCACAGTTCACAAATTGTGGCTGAATTTGTGTTAAAAGATTAGAATAGTTTGCTGCTGGCCGCATATCTTTCAGTTTGAACGAAATCATGTAGATTTAAACAATTTCTAAAATTACATACAAGTTGCTAAAATTTCCCTACAAATCGCTAAGGTTCCCATATCCCACCACTTCAACGGAGAGATCAAAACAATTATTTTTTCTTCTTCTTTTGAGGTTACTAGTAAAAATGCACGTGCGCCACGCACGTGATAAAAGCAATGCATCACTTGGCAGGACCATGAAAATTATATGCAGCTTTATTAATTTTTTTTTAAATTTAGTTGACTTGGATAGAATCACGCAAGAGTATGTTGATTTTACCGAAACAATTAATCACTCTTGTATTGACACCACTCTTGTACTGATATATGACAACTGCTCAATGAAAGACACGGTGCCTCCTTGCATGCATTCGCGTAACTAAATACCGTTCACAATTTGTTCTATGAAGAAGAAAAAATTTCAATGATTTTGCATGAAAATTTATCAACCGTGCCTCCTTGCATGCATTCGCGTAACTAAATACCGTTCACAATTTGTTCTATGAAGAAGAAAAAATTTCAATGATTTTGCATGAAAATTTATCAACCAGATGAATGGCACAATGATTAGATAAACTTCTATTCAATCCAGATATATCACCATAATTCAAGAAAATTTCGACAAAAATTGTTGAAAACTATAACATTAAAAACTCAAATTTGAGCTTTAATTCCACATGTAATCAAGAAAAAAAACTCAGGAATGACCATGATTTACTTTTAAGTACCAATGCATATGTACATCACGTACGTATCCAAAGGCGCATGACTATATTTAAAGGTAGCCAATAACATATTCTGTTAGGATAACAAAAACACCTTAATATGCCAACAGAATTTATGACAATGGCAGTCTGTTAAAACAATAATAATCAAGACTAATATCCCTAAAAAAGGCTCATGACTAATATTATTCAATCACCTTTATTTTTTGTGTGTGTGAATACAATCACCTTTATTTATACAAAATAAAAACGCAAGCTGAATTTTACACTGATTGATCTTTAGGCCAATTGGAAAAAAGAAATAAGTATGACATTCTGAAATGAAAAGAAGCACTTCCTACATTTCAAATGATGCCTCACATAAATCAAAGAGGTATACTATGCAACCTAAATTTTTGTTATCCAAATGCGATATGCTGAATTTTGGATGGAACCATACATGTGTTGATATGAAATAAAAAAATTATATGCCATTCATAAATTAAATAGTCCATTTATACCAATTTATAAATTTCAGATCAGATGTTGCAGCACTAAATATTTTAAATAGGAAATAGGGTAAACCACATTGTTTTTTGGCCTGGGTCTTTATTTTTAAAAAAAGTGTTAACCACATCTATCCATGCGTATGAAAAGAAATAACAACTTGCACAACTGAAGGAGGGGCTTTTGCGTTTGCAACTATGATCATCACAATATTTGTGAGTACATTTCAATTTACATAACAGTCAAGCAACATTTAGCACAAAATAGTCAGCACCACATGGACCAATGTAAAGACCCAAGAGAGGGAACTTTTTCCGACAACAAAGCATCTGGATTGATTGATTGATCACATGAGTCAAACTATATTACACACCCTTATTTTTGAAAGGAACTGCACAAACCTAACTTTTCAAGCAACATCTCCTATAAAACTTGATAAGACACATTTTGCAGATCAGAAAATTAGGATGACTACTGGAGAGGAAAGAAGGCAAAATAATTAAAGACCATTAAACAGCATTTATGACGACAACTGAATTGCTAGTAGCTGCCAGAAACCCATCACTTCCTCTCTTTTTCTTTGAAAGAACCTGCACGGAATTAACAAGCGTGATCATTTCTTTAGCTGGAGTCTCTATACAAATATTCAATATGCACACCACCGGCTTCATTGAATTATGATACAATGGAAGAAAACGAAAACAGCCTAGGTAAAATGCTCTCAATCTCTGGCCGTATCTTTACCAGCATGGTGCCAAGCCTGTTGGACACCTCAGTGATGTAAAAAATAGCAGGGCAAATTAAGTACCAGGGTAACTAACATCAAAGGCTGTGCACCAAAGCCAACTCGCTATTATTCTCACACAAGCTGCACGAGGCACATTGTTCATTTCAACTATATTAAACCAGGAAACTACAGAGCAAAAATGTTACTGCACGAGGCTGTAGAGTGAAGGCCTGAATCAAACACACGTCAAATGCAAAATAAAAAGTGGCCACACACACCTAGTTGACAAGAATCACTCGGTCATCGTGCAGTTGTTGCCATGGCTTTCCCCAACATCACAACTTCGAAAACCCCTTTTGAATCGACCAAAAATTTTGCAAACAGGACAAACTCATAGGAAAGTAATTTGACTGTTTGAACAAAAGGTAAGTTGAGAAATTCCCATTTAAAAGGAAGTAAGGAACATCTCATAGGAAGGTAATTTTGTGGGGAAAGAAATTAGTAGCGAATTTACATATGATTGAGACATTCCTTTTGCTAGCCAGCTTTCTTGGGAACGAAGGCAGCCCACTGAAATATTCAGTAATAGATGTGCAAGAATAGGTGCAAGGAAGTAGCATATAAAGGTAGATAATCTACATACACATAGAGAGTCAGAATAATTATGTTAACATTTCCACCATCTAAATGGAAACGAGTAGCAGCTTCGCTTCAGAGTGAAAACACTTTCCTCAAGTTTATTATGGCAGATCCTAGTCTTCTTTTCAGCCTGTTATACAGAATATGTAATACTGAATTAGGAGTCAGAAGAAAAAAGGGGAACAATACAGGATAAATTATAATGCTGTGAAAACAGACTACATACATAGGTGTGAAACAATGGTGCTTTTTTCTCATTAAACTTGGATAATAATACATTGAAACCAGAGCAGTTCTCCAGGACCAATATAGCTCCTCTTGTTTCTTAGTGTGTTCAAGCTGGATTGGAAAAATGGTAATAGTAAAACATAACGAGTATTAAACTTGGAGAAATGCTTTATCTAGAGAGGCTACTTTGAAAAAAATGACTCACCAAGGATTATTTAGAAGTTCAGCGATCAGTGATATTTGGCAATTGGCATTCAACAGTCATGATCAAAAAGTGCAAGTAACTTATTTAGAAGCAAATCACTAAGGAACTGGAGGTACTGTGAGTTACAAAAATTGAGAGCACGATTTTCAGCACGAGCTATATAGGTTGCAGAAGCAAATAAAATACTCGTTATGGAATCTGAAACGAGCAGAATGCTTTAGCATTTAGCTGTTATCATAAACATAAGTGATAGACATAAACAAGAAGGCCTAAATAGATCAGCTGGAGTACTCTCCTGTAGTCGGAAAAAGAAGGGACTTTTGTGTGTATGCTGCGTATTATTCGCTTGAAGAAAACCAAAGTATGTAATCAAGCCTTCTGCAGTAGCTGTGTGACAAAATTCAGAACAAATTAGCAGCTGAACCTAGAAGAAAACCTAGGTGACTCTAAGCAACATGACACAAGACCAGATTGGCTCTTGATAAGCGCAGTGGAACCAAAGCTTATTGGTTTTTCTATACACACCAGTATATATATCCCAAATAAAGAAAATTTTGTTCAGGCAGATGCACACTGGTACCTATTTTAGGATAAGTCGAGTATCAAACGACAGTGGTTTCCTCAAAGGTATGGCTCCAAAATTGTTGTGGCAGGTGATATCATAAAGAACAATACTATATAACCGGATCTCAAATGTCTGCTTGCACAAATGAAGCAGGGTAATCATTCATTATCAATTCCTTATGTCACAAACACTGAAAGATTGCGAGTTGATCCTTCCCAAAATTCACCAAAGATCCCTTATCACCTGGAATAATCATATAAATAATAGAAAAAAATCATAACACAGTCAGTTCACACTTGAAGAATATCTAAGTTTACAGAAAAATTGGATTATGGATCAGTCATTGAAGAAAACAAAAATACGAGGTTACCTTCGTCCGGGTCACAAGGTTGCAGATGTCACTGGATTTCAAAATCTCTTCTCCAGATGTGTTGTGTTACTGATCAAACTGAGACTGATGTATTCCAGGAAACCCCATGGCCTGAAATAATAAAGAATGAACATTTATCAGTGTAGGTCCTCTCTAATTCGTATAAATCCAGTGGCAAAAGGTGGTCAATTCAGGCGCATGGCAATTAGAGAACACAGGAGAAATCAGCTCCCGACCTCCCAATTCGAAGAGCTCACGGTACAATGAACAACCCAATCTAAAGTGCCAAATGCTAAATAAAGAGCACAGAGCCGCTCTATGTTTTTGCTCTGAAGAATTGTATTCATTGCCTAATATTAAGAAAAAGATAAAATTGCGTCAGAGCAGTACAGTCAAAAGAAAATAGATGAGTAAGCTCGAGCATGGATAACAGATATATCGAGCTTCAACATACAGAAGTGTTTGTTTTACTAAAAATAAATTTAAAATCATAAACAGTTTCGTATTTGAATATGTCCATTAATCAAAAATATATTTAAGTGTTTCTCTATCACTGAACACATGACAAATATGGATGCAACCAACCACGCTCACGATGCCGCCTCCCCGCCGACCAGAGCCGCACCTAGCTGCCGATCATCATAGTAGGCTATCAGGAAAATGAATGGAGAAAATGAAAGGTAAAAACACCAACAAGGAAAACCTAAGAAAAATAACCTCATTGAAAACATGGCTGCAGCCAATTCCATGCTGTTACATTACAAAAATAGTTGCATGCTTTGTTGCATGCGTCACCCAGAAAAAGTTGACTACAAATATGATGCTTTGCACTTCTAGTTAACTTTTTCCTGCCCACAGAAACTGATGAAATTAACTCCATTACCAGTGAAATCACAGGAACATAATATTCATCTAAAGTCAAATCAAACCTTTTTTAAAAGCCAATCACCATTCTTGCAAGATAGTCACGTGTATCTCACTTTTTTGTGAGTAAAACTCATTGAACAAGGAACCAAAATTCAGATCATTGCAGATAAAAGAAGCTTCACTCAACGATAAATTAGCTTTATCTTTTTGCAATTCATCATGTATAGAACCATAGTGAACAAACATAGATGATAGCAATTATAAAAAGAAAAAAATGTCAATTTTAATTGCTAACTTGGGCGCAGGATTTATGTATTGTCTACAAGCCAGATAGTGGAATGAACCCTGATAATGCCGCCAGCCATTAAATCTATTATCAAGAAAAAGCAAAATAAAAAGATTCCCACAAATCCTTCGACCTGGTTACAAGGACTTCACTGCAACGAGGTGAAGAAGAGGGCAGGAAATCCACCTCACCGGATGAAGATGATCAATGCGGATCGAGGCAGGGGGATCGGTGTGCCGCCCCTCACCTGCACGCGGCCATGGATCATGTAGATCATCACGCCCGGATCGACCTCCTACACCCCCTGCCATCTCCTCGAGTCTGCTATGACGCCGTGATCTGCAATGATCAAAGGCGAATCGGATCGAACGGGATGATTCGAGATCGGATTGAGGACAGGCTCACCTGCCATTGCAGTAACCAGGATGACCTCGTGTGGAGATCTCACGGAGGTGCAGAGGAAGGAAATCACAAAGGAACTGAAGGGGGAAATATCGCCGTTGCTGGCCTGTCCCCGCAGTTGCTCGCCATCGCCATCGCCACCCCACCCCGCCTACAGCTTGGATGCCTGATGCCTCGGCGGCGCCGCAACGCAACCCCGCCTGATGCCTGATGTCGCCATCGCCCGAAGCCGCAGCTTGCAGGATAAGCAGCTTGGACGCCTCGGCGCCGCTGCAACTCGCCGTCCTGCTCTCGCTCTGCTTCTCGCTGCCCCTGCCTGCTGCCTGCCTCAATGGGATCGCGACGAAGAGAATTGGAAACAAATCAGAGGAGGAAGGAAATCAGGCCATGAAGGAAAGAAATAATTTTGGACGGAATGAAAGGAGGTGGGAGGTGGGGGTGCGGGTGGAGGTACGGTGGGTGTAAAAAAAATTACAATCGTCATACAAAAATGAACTAATTTGGACATTTGTCCACCTTCACTGTCCACCCTTCCGCGGACCCAGGCCCAGCATGGCAGGATCCGATGGTAGATATTAAAGGTGACCTTTTAGATCAAGGGTTAATTTTCACTTGGGTACAATTTGGCTGGTGAAAACTGTATTTTTCTAAACTGGTTCTTTAAGGGTTTAGACTATTGCTGCCGAACAGTTTTTTTGCATGTAGGGACATTATCTCCATCATAACCAGACTACCAGAGTACACAGCCATAACATCAAAATAGTTTGAACAGCAAGGGAAGCATAGCATGTACTACATGACTTATTCGACATACGAGCAGTCTATATCCATATGAGCAGTCTCACAGTCGGGAAAAAAAACAAAACCCAAATGTAAGCAGTCTCACACGTTGGTGACCTGTTTCATGCGGATGGTTCGAGGTGGTCTGTAGATGCCAACAAAGCAACTTTCGGACTCTCGATTTATAGAGGTCGCGCACGTTCCTGATCTTCGGATGCTGGAAATGGGGGTATCAATTTGATATCCACCTTTTTTTAAAAGAAAAAAAGAGTTTCAATGAAGAATGTGAACATTTATCCTTGATGCTAAGAAACTCTCTGCCAACAAATGTACGCCGAAGAGACTTTTGGAGATTCTATCCATGTTAGGAGTCTCACACGTTGGTGACCTGTTTGATGCGAACAGTTCGAGGTGGTGTGTAGATGCCAAAGCAACTTTCGTACTCCCGATTGATAGAGGTAACGCACGTTCATGATCTTCGGATCCTGTACGTGTAACGGCCCTGCACATTGGTGACATGTGTGTCCACGAAAAATATGTATACGGAAGCGTATACATATTCAGTACTTCCTCTTCCAAACGTAGCAACTGCCGCCGCCAGTAGTCTAGGGCTTCGTGCGGCGATGGACTGCTAGCTCGGACCTGTCGTCCCTGCCTTCGGCGACCAGCTGAGCAGTCTGTGCGACGGCGTGCTGGGCCGCATCCTCTCCTTCCTCCCGTCGGACGAAGCCGCGCGCACGGCGGTGCTCAGGCCGGGGGTGGTTGCTATTCGAGAATTTTTTTTTAAAATAATAGTATTTTAATAGAAAATTGCAAAATTGGGGTCCGTTTTGCAAAAATTGCAGAAATGGGTACCTGTCGGTAACTGGAAGACCGACAGGCAGGCTATCGGTAACTGGAGGACCGACAGGGAGGCTATCGGTAACTGGAAGACCGACATGTCGTCCACGTAAGCAGTCGGAAGCAGGAAGCCGTCCACGTAGGACCTGTCGGTCATCCGCGACCCGACAGGGACCTATCGGTCAGCCGCGACCCGACAGGCACCTATCGGTCGTCCGCGACCCGACAGGCACCTATCGGTCGTCCAGCGACCGATAGGCCCTGCCTTATCCACCCGCGCCCGCGCCCTGCTCTCTCTCTCCCATTCGCTTCGTCTTCAGCGTCGGCGAGAGAGAGAGCGAGGGCGGCGGGGCGAGCCGAGCAGCGGAGGGAGGGGCGCGGCGAGGGCCGGCGCTGGCTGGTGGCGGTGGGCGGCCTGTGCTGCGGCGTCGGTGGAGGCCGCCTCAGGCGGCAGTCGCGCAGGTGAGTTTTTTTTTTAATTATTTGTTTAGTCTATCAATGGTAGCATTAGTGTAGTGTGTAGGGATTAGAATATTAGTGTAGTGGTTAGTGTAGGGAATAGAATATTAGTGTAAAGATTAGTGTAGGGATTAGACTATATTGTTTAAGGACTATTAGTTTATAGGAGATGCGTTAGTAAATAAGATTAGACTAGTATTGTGTTTATAGATTTAGTTAAAAATAATGGTATGTAGTAGTAGTAGAACGTCATATTTGATGGGCATTTTATTTATCATGCCGTTCGTTAAGTTTGTCAAAAAAATATTAACGCATGATTATATTTAAGGAAAATAGTGGGTGTAATAATATTGATATATAAAGATAAATTTATTTAAGAAAAATATATGATCTTCATAGTAATTAATTTGTTTTTAGCAGGATGTCCAGTGTAGTGAGTTTCCGAGTTTTTTACGGAGAAGGTCAAATTGAGCATCGTGACTATGGGGTAGATTTGAGTAATTTTCAGTATGTGGATAGTGTTTTGAATGATCCGGTAGAGATGCAGCGAGGCGAAGTGTATGGCTGGTTACATAGTCTCTTGAATGTGAATCCTTTAGAGTATCGGTTTTTAGTGAGAGCTATGATTCCTCGAAAGCGTGAAGGCTCATGGAAATGGGAACTTGTGGAGGTGAGAAGCACTAAACATTGGAAGCAATTTGTGACGATGGGATTGCAACGGTATTTTGCTCACTTGTTGCTAGTGCAATGTAATCCGACAACGACCCGTCTGGAGGAGGAGGTTGATGACAATGTCGTAAATACAGAGCAAGATGGAGTCGTGGGACAAATTGTTCATGCGGAGCAATATGTTGGTGACGAGCCGAGTCATGTTGGTGCCGAGCCAAGTCAAGTTGCTGCAAATCCTGTGGTTCATCCAACCACTGAGGATAGGTTGCCAATAAATATTGGCACACTAGAAGCAGATTCGGGAGAGGTCAATGAGGCAATTGTTGATGAAATGGACAGGGATGATGACGAGTTTCGTACCTTCGTTGATGGAACAGCTGGTCAGGGATGGGGCATGGGATATGAAGAGCCGCAGGACTGGATCAATATGGAGAACTTAGCTGTTAATGATGGCCACAATTCATGTTGGGAGTATGATGCTATAGAGGTCCGTCAAGGGCAGATGTTTCCTGATAAGATATCTTTTCAGCATGCCGTAAAGAGGTGGGCGTTCTCAGAGAAGAAGGAGTTCACGGTGGTCATTTCAAACCCGAGGACATATGACGTCAAGTGCACGGCTCCGGGTTGCGCATGGAGGGTTCACGAATATCTGCCGAAAGCTGAGACGTCATTTGTGGCGTCTATCGTGGTAGGCCATTCGTGTTCATTGGATAGGACTCTTCTGAAACACAAGAACATGACTACACAATTTGTAGCTGAGTACATGTATCCTGAGATTGTGCAGAAGACCGGTATGTCTCCTTTTGCTATAATGCATGCCATAGAGAATCGATTAGGCTATGAGATCAGCTATGATATGGCATGGAGAGCGAAACAAAAGGCCTTGGAAAGAAGGTTCGGGACATACGAGGACTCATACCACAACCTACCTGGCCTGCTTGAGCTTATGCAAGCTAGGAATATAGGAACTATGGTTGCGGTGGACGATTTTGAAAATACAAATGGGGATAGGGTCCTACGCCTTGCATTTTGGTCATTTGGTTGTATGATACAAGCATTTATGCATTGTCGACCTGTTCTTGCTGTGGACGGCACTTTCTTGACTGGTAAGTACAAGGGGCAGATCCTCACCGCTATTGGAGTGGATGGGGAGAATCAGATTGTGCCAATTGCTTTTGCATTTGTGGAGAGTGAGAATACAGAGAGTTGGTTGTGGTTTTTGAGGTGGGTGAAGCGAGCGGTTGTTATGCAGAGACCTAATGTCTGCATCTTACATGATCACCATGCGGGATTATTGTCAGCAATTGATACATTGCAGACAGACTATAATGATCAGGAATTTTGGCCCGATCTGCATAGTCGATGGTGTATGAGGCATCTGGGGGCAAACTTCTACAGGCAGTTTAAGAGCAAACGACTTATGGATATGTTCAAGAAGCTGTGCAAACAGAATCGAAGGAGCAAATTTGACATATTATGGGGCGAGCTGGACAAGCTCACTGGCAACCACATGGACGAGGTTAAAAAGAAACCTCTTATGCCACGTGACGAGGAGCCAAAGGGGTTAGATCCTTTGCCTAATGAACCGCAGGACAAAATTAGGCGCAGGAGGGGTGGACGAAGGGTGAAGTGCTTCTCAGATTGGATCAAGGATGAGCCGATGGAGAAATGGGCATTGATAGCAGATACGGATGGATCCCGCTATGACATTATGACCACTAATGGGCCGAGTTGGGCTACAACGACTGTACGTAAGGCGTACCCGCAGTTCGTTGCTGATTTCGATCAGCTGATGCCAGACCGGGTCAGGTGGATGCCGTACACCACCGAGGAGGTCGCGAGGCGTGCACCGCGTGGACTCTCTGCCCACTCACGTACCCCACCGATCAGATTCGACGACGGAGAAAGGCCCAGGGCAAGAGGGCCGAAGGCGAGCCCAACAAGCGTAGGCGTGGAGGATGACTTGGAGATCAGGGCAGGGGTCAGGGTTCACTACTTGACTAGTAGATTTCTTTCGTTTTTGTAATATTCAGAACTTAAGCATGAACTATTTTTTATTACTAACTTCTGCAACGCGACATGACTAGACAACTGCGACATGACTAGACAACTTTTAGTGACGTGACGACACGCATTTATTATTTTTGCATGGCGACACATCCATTCATGGGCAACTTTGCAGAGCATCCGATGACATCTCCTCTTCTTTTCTTTGTAGACTTCGTCTATAGACCACGTTAGTTATGCCTATAAAATGCACACATCGTCTGTCCATTAAGCTCAGCCACTTCGCAATCTAACCAACACCCGAATTTCTTCTATAGCTATGGAGTTCCCCAACGATCCACCCCACAACAAAGAGACGTTACCTCTCGGAGATGGCTTCATCGCCCCTATGTGCCTCTGTGGCACTCCATGCAGGCTAGTGAAGTCACTCGTTCTCGGTGATGACTACGGCAAAAGGCTTTGGATGTGCAAGAACTACCAATATGACCCTTCGCAACGTCTTTACTCTTCCGATAGGAGGCCAAGGGTAACTACTTGTACTTCGTCATTCTTTGCTTCCACCATTCATTCTTATTCACTAATACGTTCATAACATTGCAGTCCCCACCGCCTCTGTGTGAGTTCATCGAGTATGTTGACACTGAGCAGACACCAGAGGATATAGCCCATGTCTACCGTGTCGCTCAACGTGCAAGAAGGCATTGGCTTGATATGGAAGCTGAGGAAAGGAGAGAGGAGGAACGCAGGAAGATGAGGCAGGAGGAGGAAGAGCGTCGATGCAAGTACGAAGCGGAACGCAAGCAAAGAGAGGAGGCGGAACGAAGGCGCAAACAAGAGGAAGATCGCCTTGCTCATGAGGCCCGTGAGGCCGAAAGGGAGAGGATGCGCGAGAGAGCTCGCCGCGCTAGGGCAGCAGGTCCTGATGCCTTCAGAAAGGGGAAATATCCCCGTTGCACTCAGTATACACTGAGGATAAATAGATCTGAGGTTGGACGAGCTTCGCGAGAAAAGCGGAGGAGGTTCATCTAAGTCGAAAGGGGACGACGAGGGATACGCGTCGTTTCACCTAGGCGACGAATATGTCATTCCACCTCATAGTTTGTACTACGTTCACTGTGAGTGAAATTTATTTCCCTAAGGCGTGTTAGGAGTAGATCGATGGACACATAGCTTTGCCATGTGCATCGAAACACGCCATTGTTTCAGTTCACTCTGTATATGTTGGTCTATCGATATTGGTTGCTGAGTATCTTTGTTAAAGTCGAGTTATTTTTCAGTTCACCTTTTCTATTGCATTACTCACGTAAAAAAAACTTTAAAAACCACACAATATTACCTCTCAATCCTAAAAATATATGTAAAAAAATTTAGAAAAACACAAACTGGCAAAACAAAACAAAAAAGGCAAAGGAAGAGACCTGTCGGTCATCCCTTGACCGACAGGCACATGTCGGTTATGGGATGGCCGACAGGTACCTGTCGGTTGTGGGATGACCGATAGGTGCCTGTCGGTCATCCCATGACCGACAGGCCCTGGCTATCGGCCCGATAGCGCTGTTTGGCCATATTGTGCTGCCTGTCGGGCGTTGGAAGACCGACATGTACCTGTCGGTAATCGGGTGACCGATAGGTCCTCTCCTCGGCGTTTGTCGGCTGCCACGTAGGCCTATCGGTCATCCAGTGACCAATAGGTCACTGGATGACCGACAGGCACCCATTTCTGCAATTTTTTCCAAAGGTACCTCTGTTTTGCAATTCTTAATTAAAATACTATTATTTTAATAAAAAATTCTGCTATTCGACATAGCGACCGCCCCCTGGGTCGCTCTGTACCGTCCGATCGGACACGTGCGGCCCATATTCGATAGGATAACGATCCGTTCCCTTCGTTCCCTTGGGCCCTTGGCAGCAGAGGACGGCTCCCCTGCTTTGGAAGAGCGCGCAAGCAGAGCACGGCGCCGGCAGCAGCGGAGCTCGCCGTCGGACGCGTCCCTCGAGGACGCCGGCGGCCCCGCCACGCCTCTACGTGGGGATGGCTCCTGTACTGGGAAAACAGGCAGCCGGCGCGCGTGAATGTCAACGCCGCCTCGAGTAGAACCATGCCGGCCAACGCGTTCCCTGGATCGTACGATCTCCATGGCTACGCCGTGGACGACGAGCCGGAGCTTCGTCGGCGCCTGTCAGCAACCGCAAGGTCGTCTTTTGTCTGCGTCAGCGTCATTTCCGAAGGCACCATGTCCAGCGCGCTGGGGTGCTCCTGGGAGCTCTAGTCGTGCTCCACAGTGAAGACGACGCTGTCTGTGGCGCTGATGCTGAGGCGAGCACCGTGCCGCGGGCGTCGGTGGCGCTGACGCTGAGTACTTTGTTTGGCGCGAAGGGCAGCCGGGTCGGCGAGCACTCAGGCGGCGATCACGGATCAGGTCGTGCTCCTACGAGCCGTCGTGGCAGTACAGCAGCCCGTTGATGGGCTCGTGGCACGCCGACTCAACGTGGACGTTGACGCAATAAATGGCAGTCACTTTGAGTGGAGATCATGGACCATTGGGCAACAACGGAGCAAAGTCCCCAATCGCCACTCCGCAATCATCTTGCTGGCAGGTTCGTAGCGTCCTTCTAGCTCAAGGGGCTCCACATTGTTCACAAAAAAATATATTTCTAAATAGATGATCTAGCACCTTATAGGCGAATGAAATGTAATCGATCGGAAAGTCAAGCTTCAACTTTTTTTTTTTTGAGGGCACGTCAAACTTCAACTTAAGAACTTTACCATGTCAAAATTCTAATAAGATTATTTTCCTCATTTTGTCCAAGAACATTTATCGAAAATCCTTACTGGTATTCGAGTTTTGTCCCAAGTCAAATTATATTAACTTTGATAATATCAATATTTGTGTCACAAAATGAACATAACATGGAAATATATATTTCACGATGCCTTTTTAACATCATAAGGTTAATATTTTTTTGATAAAAATTGAATTAGTTTATTTACAATTTATATTAATCTTTAATTATTCTACTAAATCAATGGGGTATAGCGGTTTAGGGTTTGCAATTAATGGTTGAGATCAGTTTATTCTCTTTCATGATAGCATGCAAGAGAAAAGGGGTGGGACTACCGTAAAAGGCCCATATACGATACACTTAGGGATGTCTACCCGATGGGTATCTTATTATTAGGGGTCAGGTATGGGATGATTTTGCGCGTGGGGTTACACATGTAAGAAAGAATTTAGCCCCATCGGGTGTAGCGGGCTTCGGGTATGGGAACCCTTCGCCCATCCCTGTTTCCTTGCCTACCCATCAGGTTAATACAATTGATTGCAGAATGTTTATCGTGCATGGCTTTTGGCTTTTCACCTCCAGTGGACACATGAAGAGGCTCAATCTCTTCTTCTCATTGTTTCTTCTTGTTCTTCTATTTTTTTTTCAATCAAATAGACATGGTGATGTCTATTCTTGTTCACTATGATAGCTGCTTTAGTCGTGGTTTTGACTTATGCCACTAGTTTCTGAATTAAATTATGTCGAATATTGCCTCTGATTCCAACGATGAAAGTTCGAATGTTAGAAAGTCTACAAAATAGAAAAGGCAAAGAGACCCACTTGTCACTTTCACCAACCGCTCACTTTTCTTCCTTGGAAGCACAATGACCGTGTGTTGGGGTTTGCAAAGGCGTGTATGCCCTTCGCCCTCCCGACGTTGACATGATGGTTGGCAACGACATGGAGGTGCCCGACCCCACTACAATTTATAGTGTACTAACTCACCTGCAGCAAAGAGGTCTCAGACCCGAGGAAGCTGGCCAGGCTCACAAACTTCTTCCTTTGTTGCTTCACAGACGCGACACATTTGCAACTCAACTCTACCTGCCTTGGTGCAGGTGTCGGCCATGGTGTCTTCTCCACTTCGTCAGCGTTCACAGTGTTTGCGACCCTCCGCAAGCTCAAGCTGACCAGAATTCTCCTTGATGAATATATATCAGCATTGTTGCTACGATGACCAGGATACTAGAGCGGACCCCGAGGCTCGAGATTTTGTCACTATTCTTTCTGCCAGAGCTCATCGAGAACAAGAACAAAGCCTATAACAAGTCAAAGATGTCTCCTCTTTCATAGGAGCACTGAGTCTAGGTTGAAAGTGCATGATATTGAAAATAGTTGGTGGTGGCTTCAGGGTTTCGATAGTGGGTACAGAAAAAGTTTAGCATATGAATTATGTTTTGAATTGTTTATCATCGTTGTACACGATATTATAATTTTAAAAAATTAAATAGAGTTAATTCTATTAATTTTAGCAACATGACGTCTGCATACGTTGTGCAACAATTCACAAAATTTTGAAGAACTAGCAAATTCAAAGTTGTATCTAGATAAAAAGATTAGACCATTTGCTGAATTAATGCATCCAAAATGAAGTATATTGTTGTATTGTAGCCATCTTTAAAACTTTTAGGTTACATTAATGCTATAAAGCAATGGTAACAATCTATTTTAATTTGCTTGCCATTAAAAATGTGTGCAATAGAATTAACATTTGTGTAATAATCTATAACATTGAAAAGAATATTGTTAAATATGCGTTATTTAGAATTTCAGATGTACATTCCAGATAATTATTTTTCTCTGTAAGGTAAATATCCCAGAGGTAACAATAGTAGTGATGAACACTAGAAGTGAAGGAAGTTCATTATACAAGAAATTTTGTCAAATGTTTTCCAAAATTAAAACCTTCAAGTGTCATTATAAATATCTGTATAAAATATTTTCTACTTGAACTATTATGTTACAAAATTTGTATTGATAAATATATGATTATCGATACGAGGAGATATCAGGCGCACATGTGAGATCTGTGCACATGTGCACAAACTTGATTGTGGCTGACTGATCCGATTTTATTGGCCCTGATCGCAGCCGGCCTCCTCCCACCTCCCACTTATGTTCATTTTTTGCTTACACTCCTGCACATCTCCTGGTCCATTTGCGAAAACCCCTTAGTGTCGTTCTCCTCGTTTTTCTCCGTATCGCATCTGTCAGTGCTGATATAGGCCATGGACTTACGGTGTTCATCGTCGTTCCCTAATGTGTGAGATTACAGTTTCCTTTTCCATTGTCTACCGCAAGTAAGCATAGCAATGAATTACAATTTATTTTGGCTTGTTTTGACCGATCTGGAGTTGTGTGGATTTTAGTTGCACTATTTCAGAATCGGGAGTAGTGCCAGTTTAAATCAGTCGTGTTCTATCTGTACTATCTGTTTCAGTTATCATGGCAGAATCGCTTGAGTATTGCCCTACGGTTGCTGAACTCAGTCTCAAGTACTTACAGATGGCGTCCATGTAACTGGAATGCTTCAGAACATAAGACGACTTCTTTTAAAAGGAAAGTCCATTGATCACTTCATGCACCGCAAAGATGAAGTGGTTTCCTTCGGCAGAGATGATGAGGAGTATGAGGTTTCAGAGTGAGGGTAAAACACTATTGTCCCTATAATATATATAAGCATTAGTTGATTTGTTGTTTGCAAACTTAGCATAGCTCAGATGATGTTGGGCCTTTTTCGGTAACTCAAAATCACCATGGTATGCCATGCCATCATGACTCGCTTCTCTGGGACTAGTAGCATCTTCATCATTTCAAAATCTTAAAAAAAAAAAAAGACTTGAAGGTAGCCTTTTTATTTTTTGAGAATAGGCAGCCTTGGGTTGGGATTGGCGAATAATGCTACTCTTACCATGCTCAAAGTCTCAAATAGAAAACCGGGAATCAATCTCCTCAGTAGTAAAGAAATTGGTACTATAAGGAGTGATCATTCCTTAGAACCTGCCACTAATTGAATTAGTCCAGACCAACTTCATTCACGTTCCATAAGTTATCACAACAAAGGAGGCTGTAGTCGGTTACTTTATCCGTCTGTACGAACCATTTTCTGATCTTGCGATTCATGTGCTTGCACATTTCGGGGCTGCCGTTAGCAGTATGTATTTCTTCGATAACCATCAAATTCTGAGCAAATAATTTTGCTAGCTGGACACCGAAACAGTTCAGGTTTCCGATAGAAAATTGCAAGCTCACTCTTCTTAGGTAACTTTGCGAGCAATTGACTGAATGCCCTGGAATTTCACGAACCTCATAGTTCTCACCATCATCTCCTCTCAATGGTCTTCTATCTTGCCTAAAATGATTGATAGTCTTATTCAAATTCAAGTGACCCTTCATCTCTACAGAACAACGCAGATATGATGCACTTCTTTTAGGTCTTAATGCATTGTCCAACTGGATCCGCAGTATATAAACCATAGGGAAACAGTGGAGCAAGTTTGCCATTGCCACCGCCGCACCCTTCCTCGAGGACTTGTACCTTACTTCTAGCTCAAGGCGCTCCAGGTTATGAAACAACTTGCTGCTCACAAGGAGGTCGTCGTCCTGCATCTTCTTATCGTTACCATGAATGGCGATGTGCTCGATCGGGTAGTCAATGTTCAGCTTCAATACATTTGTGTTGTAGAAATTCTGAATGCATTGCCAGAAGGGTACGCGCATGAGCGCGCCTCGGTTATCATCATCGATCAAGTGCAAATCTACTCGGGTTATGTTGGATGCTTGTGACTTCAGTGAAAGTCGTTCAGCATTCCCCCAAAATCTGAAATATCGCAGCCTCGGAGCGTCGACCTCAATGATGACAGATTTCTTCCAGTGCAAGTCATAGTCTACTAGCTCGAGGGCAGTAACTCTTGGGAAGTGGAACCGGCAGAATGGTGGCCGATATGGCAAGACATCGTCTTCCACTAGTTCATCGCCGTCAAGGAGAAATATTGTGGATACCAGTTGCAATGTGGCAAGTTGCGGCGCGCTGGCAACCATGCCTTGGAGAACCCTCAGACAAACGCAACATCCCTGGAGCAACAGCGTTGACAAATTTGGGAGTGTAGCGCCGAGTGGAGCTGGTACTAGCTTCCTGCAGTTGATGATCTGCAGCACCCGAAGAGCCTCGGACGGTAAGGTGCCCAAGTTGAGGTCGTAGAACCCTATTTCGTCAGGGACAGTGCACGGGAGGAGACGTCTGTGGGCCCTGACGCAAAGCTCTTCGACGTGCCGTGCCGCCGGATGCGAGAGCACGTCGCCGAGCATGTCATGCTCCGAGCCGTCGGCATGCATGGATCGGAAGAACTCGACCCAGTGGTAGCATCCGTCTTCCACGTGGACGGTGAGCCTCTTGACGGGCCCGTCGGCGGCGGCGAGCGCCGCCTCGGCGCCGTGGAAGAAATCGTCGCGTTTCGCGAAGCTGAAGCCGCCACCGTAGGAGCGCGAGTCGAGGTTGACGGCGCCGGACGTGCGCCACAGCGTCCGCCATCGCTGCGAGAGCACGGCCGTGGACACGCCTTCGCTGGCCGGCGAGAAACGGAGTATGTGCCATCGCAGGTCGTCGGGGAGGTCGGACAGGCGGTCGGCGGCAATCATTCGTGGATTTCCACGGCGGCGGCGCAAACTAAGCCGCCATTAAGCGGTTGGGGTGAAGGTCTCGGATGCGCTTCGGAATTTCTGGCGATTCGATCGACGGTGATTTTATTTTTGAGGAACCCATCGACGGTGATGTGTTTGCACGCAGCATCAGATACTGCTGGTTTTCTGGACTTGATAGCCTACTGTTTATGGCTCTCGTCCGCTGATTTACGGCCCATGCATGCTGAGCAGGCCAAGGTATTTGAGATTCATTACCAAGTGCCTCGCTGTCAACGGACACATCGCCTTCAGCCAAAGTTCGCAACTCCATAGTAGATCAACAACAACAGTGATCCATCTTGAAGAACTAATGCATATTTCTTCTTTGAATGTAAATCAAAATTCAGTCTTCTAATATAGACTTAATGCCAGCATTTATATGAAAATAGAAGTAATGAATATATACCAATTAAATATCAATTTGCTTCACAGTCACAAACCGTTTTCTTCATCATTCCAAAATCTTATAAAAAAAGAAAGACCTGCACTTCGCCTTAGGTTATTGGGACTGGCAAATAGTGCAACTCACACCAAGCTCAAATTGTCATAGAAAGATGGAAGGAAGAGCCTAACTAGTACATAAATCGATACTATAATTAAGGTGTCGAAGATTGTTCAGAGCCTGCCAGTTATTTAGTCCATATATCATCTTCATTCATGTTCCATAAGTGATCACAACAAAGGAATCTGTAGCCGGCTACTTTATCCTTTTGTATGAACCAGTTTCTAACCTTGCGATTCATATGTTTGGAAATTTCGGGGTTTCCATTATCAGTATGTACTTCATCAAGAACCATTTCATTCTTAGCAAACAATTTGGCCAGCTGGACACCAAAACAGTTCAGTTTGCTCATTGAAAATTGCAAGCTCAATTTTCTCACATAACTTTGCAAGCAATTGACTGAATGCACGCTCAAGCCTGGCATATTATGAGCCTCATTGCTCTCATCAGGATCCCCACTCAACGGCGTTCTGTAGTGCCTGAAAGGATTGACCGAGCTGCCCAATTCAAAGTGGCCCTTCATTTCTATAGAACAACGAAAGGACGCGCTTCTCTTGGGTCTGAATGCATTGTTCAACTGGATCCGAAGTTTAGAAACCGCAGGGCAACAGTGGAGCAAGTTCGCCAATGCCAAAGCTGCACCCTTGCTGGAGGACTTGTACCTTACTTCCAGCATCTTCTTATCTGCGACGGTGATCTTCTCTGTCGGGTAGTCAACATTCAGCTTCAAGACATTTGTATCGTGGAATTTCTGAATGAATTCCCAGAAGGAAACACACATTTGTTTTCGTTGATTAGCATCGTCGATCAAGTGCAAATCTGCTCGGGTTACATTTGATGGCGGTGACTTCAGACGCAATTGTTGAACATCCCCCCGAAATCTAAAGTAACACAACCTCGGAGCATCGAGCTCCATGACGACAGCTCTCTTCCAGCCTATCCACTGACAGCCTGCTAGCACGAGAGCGGTGACACTAGGGCAACAGAGCCGGAAGAACGGCGCCTGAGATGGAGAACCGTCATCGACCACTGTTTCATCGCTGAAAAGCAAAAGGTATGAGGATTCCAATTGCAACGTGGTGAGTTGCGACGCGTCAGCAACCATGCCACGGAGAGCCGTCAGCCAAAAGTAACTTCCTTGGAGCCGCACCGTCGACAAAAGTGGGAATGAGGCCGTGGCACCGAGTGGAGCTGGTGCTAGGTCTCTGCAGTTGATGATGTGCAGCACCCGAAGAGCCTTGTAAGGCAGGGCGCCTATGTTGAGGTCGTAGAAGACGGTTCTGAATAGTTCAATGCCGGGTCTATGGGCCCTGATGCATAGCTCCTCGACGTGCCGCGCCGCCGCATGAGAGAGCACGGCGCAGATCATGTCATGCTCCGACCCGTCGGCGCGCATGAATTTCAAGAACACGACCCAATGATACCTTCCTCCACGTGGACGGTGAGCCTCTTGACGGGAGCCGCGGCGGCGAGCGCCGCCTCGGCGCCGTGGACGAAGTCGTCGCGCTTTGCGAAGCTGAAGCGGCCGCCGTGCGCCCGGTCGTAGGAGCGGGAGTCGAGGTTGACGGCGCCGGACGTGCGCCACAGCGAGCGCCACCGCCGCGAGAGCACGGCGGTGGACGCGCCCTCCCGTGCCGGCCCGAAGCGGAGGATGTGCCGAAGCAGGTCGTCGGGGAGGTCGGACAGGCGGTCGGCGGTAATCGTTTGTGGACGTCTGCGGCGGCGCCTGCGCGGTCACGCGGTTAGGGTAAAAGGTCTCGGATGCGCCTCACAAAAAATGTAGGCGATTCGATCGACGGTGATGTGTTTGCACGTAGGTACTTTTTCTTTTTTTCTTTTTATTTTAAGAACATGTAGGTACTGCTGGTGCTGGTTTTCTGGAGTGGATAGCTTACTGTTGGAACACTGGATTACGGCCCATGGACACTAAGCAGGCCGTGGTTCACTGATTTAAGCTGCGGTATTTTATTTTGAGGACAAATTTTGGTTTCGGTTTTGTTGATTTTTTAGAAAAGGATACATATTTTGGTGACAAATATTTAGCTTTGATATTGTCGATTTTTTTGGAAAAGGTTATGTATTGATATTTTAGCATCTGTACCAAAAAAGATGCACATAGCCATTATTATAATAATTACAAGCAAGAAAGATGCTTCAATCCTGATCGCACATTGGCATCGGGAAAAAATAATAAAGCAAACAACAAGGAAATAAAATAAATATTTTATGGATGCGCTCGCTCCGCGTCGTTTTCATGAACTTAGAAGGCATCGACGCATGATCGATGACGTCGGTGGACGCGTGGCTCTTCTACGCTGCGCACCATGCCGGCGATGAGCTTCTCGTTCTAGCATATGAATTTTGTTCCTAAACTTGTATCATCATTATACATGATATTCTTGTTCAAATAATCATTGTAAATAATTAAGTTTTAGTGACATGTTATGCAAAATAATATTTTCTAGTACGAAAGAATGAGCTCAAAAGTTATATCTGCAAAAAAAAAAATGTTAGAGCACTTGTTCAACAAACTAATATCCAAATCAATTATTGTTATACTATAGCCATCTTTAGAAAACTGCAGGTTAAGTCAGACATTGCATCACTACTATATAGCAATGGTACCAATCTCTTTGCACATAAATATCTTGAAGAAATATCCTTACAAATACCAACCTGATGCCACCTTCTATAATATTGCAAAATTTACAATAATGCCAATCATGCATTATTTTGATGAAAAATCTAGAACTTTTAATCTATAAGATAAAGATCTTGATGGTAACAATGGGCGTGTAAAGACTAGAATTGAAGGAAGTTCCACTGTATAATACTTTTGTACAAATTTTTTATAACGTTCTCATTATAAGTATTAATATCATTCATGCAAAAATCTTATATAACTTGGAAGCTTCCCTACTATTTTTGTGGCTTGAGTATTATCGTAATGCAAGCTTGTCATGCTACTTGTTACTTGCGAGTATTACTACTTTGGTGACACTGGTTGCTCCACACAACAATGCTTAACACGTGTAATGTTCATGAGTTCCGTATAGATACTGAAGTATCTGGTTTCGTCAGGAGATCAAGATGAGATAGTGCTCCCCTAGGCTATTTGGCAATTTAAAATGATCGAAAGAGTACCTATATTAGCCTATATATAGTGACGACTAAAGTAAGAGATAGCAAATGGACTGCTTCGTCCGTTGCATGCAAGCAGGCAATGGCTATGCACCGCGATCCAGCTCCGGAGTCGTCTAATTTCTGTGGCGACGTGCCTGCTCGTGGAACACAAAAGTTTCTTCAGCATCCACGTCTGCCGGGAATCAACGTGACGAACTGACGTGGGCGGCTTCCGGCGTTCACGGTCGCAGACGGGCAGCCACTGCTGGAACACGAGGGATCATTCTCATCGCAGCTAGGGAGCACTGTAGGGCCTGAAGAAAAAAAGCGACGCGAGCTCACCAGCCTCTCCTTGATGGCCCTGCATGCATGCATGTCGTGCCTCGCCGGAGCGCCTCGTGCGTGCTCCCTATGTTTGTTAGTTTCCTGTCCACGGCATGGACTCCTCCCCAGCAACGTCTCCGACCATCCTTATTTCGCCAGCCTGCAGCTACGTCTCGATCGACGGGCAAGTCACAGACCATCGCGCCTCTGCTTCTGTAGGTCGCCGTTCCAGTACAGCCTGCGCCCGCCTAGTGTTCACCGCCTGCGCATCGTCAAAGCGACCGATCGAGCCGCGACGCGCCGCCAATGTCGACGGCGGCGGCCGGGACCCCACTCTCCGACCTTCCCGATGACCTGCTGCAGCGCATCCTCTACTTCGTGCCATCTGTGGCCGACGCCGTGGCGCGGCGGCGCCGGCGTCTACCTCGACACCCGCCGCAACAGCGAGGACGGTTCCACAGTCGCCGGCAGGCGCGACGCCTTCTTCCGCAACGCCGCGGCGGCGCTCGACGCGCACGGCCCCGTGAGGAGGCTCACTGATCCGCGTAGAGGATTGCGACCGTTACGACCTCAAGGCGTTCATGTTGCGCCGTGACATCGACGGCGTGTTCTCCCACCCGTCCTGCCGGGGCGTCGAGGAGCTCCACGTCGAGGCTTACATTTCCTACCTTCCGTTCGCCGGCCGCAAGTACCACGGCCCGTCGTCCATGCCGAACAGCGACCTTGGCTTCTACACGATCAGGGTTGGCTCCCTTCCATGCCAGGCTCTCCGGGAGCTGCACATCACCAACTGCAGCGACCTTTACTCGCCGCCACAACCCGCCTTCTTCCCGTTCCTTGCGGTGCAGCGCCTGCACAGCTGTGCCGTCTGGCTCCGCACCCTCAAGGACACGATCCTCGCCTCGCCGCAGCTCGACACCTTGCATCTTGATTACGTCTTCATCTCAGCTGATACAGGTCCTAATTCGGCTTGCTTCTTCTGCCCAACTGTCACCATGCTAGCGCTACTGAATTGCTGGTATTGTGAAAGTTTTACCATCTGGCTCGATGCACCGAGAGTGCGACAATTCAGGTACAGCGGGGACATTTACTGGTTACCCCTGAGATCACCAATGCCGAACCTGACACGAGTCGATTTGCACATTTTTGCAAAAGCAGAGTGCAAACCCTTCTGGCACTTTCTTATGAGTTTCCGCAATACAATGGTTCTTAAACTGAAATTCAAGTGCCCGATCGATGACATTGCTATCGCCAAGAAGAAGAGACACGACAAGCTTCTAGGTGGCGCCTTGTTCAGCAACCTCGAGCGCCTTGAGGTGCATGCAAAGCACAAGCCCGCGAGAAAAGAAGCGGCAGCGGTTGCGATAGGAAACTTGCTCCAGTGTTGCCCTACGGTCGCTGAACTCAGCCTAAACTTGAACACTGAAGAACCTTACAAATATAACTGGAATGCTTCAGAACATGACTGGAATGCTTCAGAACATAAGAGATCTTTACTTGACAGGAAAGCTCAGTTGGACTATCGTGAGTCCATTGGTCGCTTCATGCGACGCAAAGATGAAGTGGTTTCCTTTGGCAGATATTATGAGAATTATGAGGTTTCTGATATTCCTGGATTGAGTGCACTATGGGAAACCCCTAATTTGCCGAGTGCCAGAGGCACTCGGCAAAGCCAGTATTACACTCGGCAAAGAGTTTGCCGAGTGTAACACTCGGCAAAGAACGGACGGCAAACAGCTCTCGACAAAGCCGGGTTTGCCGAGTGCTTTTTGTCGGGCACTCGGCAAAGATTTTGCCGAGTGTCAAAAAGGCACTGGGCAAAATAAAGTAACGAGACGGCGGGAAACGGCCATCAAGAGGGTTTGCCGAGTGCCCTGACGTCAGGCACTCGGCAAACAAAACAAGTTTGCCGAGTGCCTGGCCTCTGGCACTCGGCAAACTTTCAATGCCGAGTCCACTTTCAATACAAGCATACAAGCAATTTTGAATTTCTCTTTGCATACAAGCATACATAGCATTTTTGAATTTCTCATTTGCATTCAACATGCTCGGCAATTCGACCATCAATCAATTCACGTGCTCGAAGTTGGACTGAAACAAAAACAAAGCACTGTGACTCACCTCCGGTGGCCTGCCGGGCTTGGAGAAGAAGGGCAGGGGCGGGAAGGTGTGGCCTTGGGGCGGATGCTAAGCGGGGGAGCGTCGTCGGGCGCGGGGAGGTGGACCGAGGCGGAGTCGTCGGGGCCGAGGAAGGAGGGGCCGGGGGCGGCGCGACGGCCGGATCCGAGGGCGCCGCCGGTCTCGTTGGCGCGGGCTCGAGGGCGCGGGCTCGGGGGCGCTGGCTCGGGGCGGGGCGCGGCCGAGGCGGGGCGGGTCCGGGGTCAGGGACGGTGGAGAAGGGCCGGGCAGCGGCGGTCGGGATCTGGGCGGCGGCGGCGCGCCCTGGATCTGGGCGGCGGCGGCGGAGGGCGGGGCGCGGTGGCAGAGGGCGGGGCGCGGTGGCGCGGGGTGGCGCGGAGGGCGGTGGAGGGCGGCGCAGCAGTGGGGGAGACGGCGGCGTGGGTGGCGCAGCGGCAACCTGGAGGCTGGCGGCGTGGGAAGAAGGAAGATAAGGTAGGAGAAAGAAGGAGGGCGTCGGGCAGCTCTCGGGGGCTTATCCGCAACGTTTGCCGAGTGCCAGACCCGCGACACTCGGCAAAGCGAAAAGCACTCGGCAAAAAACAATTTGCCGAGAGCCCCACCACGGCTCTCGGCAAAGAAATATCATCTCAAGTTTTTTTTAAAAAATAGAAATTCCAGAAAAATTCAAAAAATAGCCAAATTTTGTCAACATACATTTCATATCATATGATATCTATAAAAAAAGATTTAGAGTGAAACAATAATGTCGCCGTCATTTTGATTCGAAATCTAGTCGAACACTTCTCAACTCTATGCATCTTCTTCGAAGAAGCTCCGGTTTGTAAACAACGTACGTGACAACTCTTGTAAAAGTTTTTCTTTGATTTACCACGGCTTCCACATATGACTTCATGATACCAGGGCGAGTCTCGTAATTTTCAGAATTGATTTGAATTTTATAAAATTAAAATACTTTTTGACCGAACAATTGCCCTTACATTTTATGTGCATGATGCCTGATTTTTCCGTTCATTTCATGGTTACGGCCTCAAATTAGACTAGGAAACATGAATATCATTTTTTAAGTCACTATATTTCATTATTTCAATCACTTGGAGTTCAAATTTGAATTTCCTTTAATAAATACTTTAAAAGAAATAAATAATTTAAATATACCAAACAGATCGACAAAAATAAGAAATTTGGACATGAAGTAAGATTAATACATACTTAAACATCAGGACAAAAATTATGGCAAGAAAAAAAAATTGCCGAGCGCCCTACGCCAGCACTCGGCAAAGAACCATTGTTGCCGAGTGCCTCTTCACGGCACTCGGCAAACACTGACGGTCACGGACCGGTTCTAACGGCCGACGCGCGTGCGTGCCACGTGGTCAAGTTTGCCGACGGCCAGCCCTTTTGCCGAGTGCCGCGCGCTATTTGCCGAGAGTTTTTTTTAGGCTCTCGGCAAACAGGGATGTTTGCCGAGGGTTGAATTTTTGCCGAGAGTTTGGGGCCGGGCACTCGGCAGCCCGACAGATTGCACTCGGCAAACTTCAGAGCACTCGGCATAGACCCGGTTTCCCGTAGTGGTGACAAATGGTTCAACTGCGTGGAGTTCCATCTAAAACAAGTGAGTTTACAGTTTCGTTTGGAGAAGTCAAACGACTTTGGTGTCCAACTGGCCAAATTCTTCTTCGAGAAAGCGATGGTTCTCGAAGAATTGTGCATTGATGACGGGAACCATAAAATGTGCGAGCATATGAATCGCATGTTTGGTGGACGTATCACCAATCTGTTGTAGCCTTGTCCAAAATACAAAGTTTTTGGTGGAATTTGACAAGAGGCAGGCATGAAACCAGTCAATTCCTACAAAATCCGTCAAGGACTTCTAAACATAAAGTCAGAAGAAGGAACCCGTGGAGTAGAGGCTTTACAATCTTACCAATGGAGAGATGACTTTGATGGATAAAACGCTGGCGGTACATGAAACAAGAAAGTAAGAAGATTTCTTTTTCCTAATATGGACATCTAGGGAAAGCTATTTTTCTTGTTGTAGACATGCTATGAACAAGGCATTCATGCAAGATGAGATAGTTAACATAATCGATGGTCTCTATTCCTTTCCACTAGGCTGATTGGCGGAGCTCATGTAGCTTTTTTTTTCTTGAAATTAAAATATTACTGATGCCTGCTGATCATATTTTTGATATATCTTCTTTACTGGAACTGGGGCTATCAATTTGATATAACTAGTAAGACAACCCGCGCATATTGCGCGGCTAGACTCATCATGATATTATTATCATCTTTTCTTGAGTTTCTTTGTGTACATTTCACTCCACATACCTTGGCGATCACATCAATCCCTAGTCCTTGTTGCCTTTGTTTTTTGCTTGCCCCTATCTCTGCCCTCTCCTCCAACCTGTTTGGTGTATTTCAACGATGGTTTGACGGCGGTTGACTTCATCAAGACTTGAACAACTTATTGTATATGCCCGGTCGCCTTCAGCGACGGCCATGTGACTCATTGCTAGATGCATAATTCAAGGCTGCTCGGCCAGTACCATGTCTCACACATTCTTTTTATATACTCCATATATATGTTTCATCAAAAAGCTGTGGGAGCTTATGTAATATATGCTAGTGTATTTACTCGCATAGAAACTTTACCTTTGTCTACCTTTTGATTATCTGAACCTATGTTTGTTCTCATCCTTGAATTTCCTTCTCAGTTGATACTTCATCCGGTTTTCAACTGAAGTCGTTAGGATAACTTTCTTAGTTAATTTTATCTTAATGATAGTAATTAAAAATCGGAGGGAGTATGTCACATTTTCTTACCCTTGATATCATACACATATATGAGCAGAATGATCATCTAAAGCATATAGTATTTCCTAGAAGCAATCTAGAATACCTTGAGTGATTTAGAGGATGTGTATATAAACGCCTTAGTAAGACTGGATGTCGTATGAAGCCACCAGCAAGATTGAAGAAGTTGGGATATCTCAGCAGCTTGTACAATAGGGTTCAGCGCTCCAAATGAAACCCAATTAAACGACGCACGTTGCCTGCTTATTTTCTTACCTGCAGTAAACGAATACAATTATACAAACAACTCTGATCACCCAAGTAAACGAATATAATTTCATTCTTCCATTGGATTCATTTCACCTGGACTTCCGGAGCTAAAGCAGACGACTCTAGTCTCTATCTTGGTCGATGTGATAACTGTTCGACAGCCCCACGCTCCAGTAATTGTTTGTGCCCTGCGCTTCCGATTGGTATTTTTGTTGCCGTCGTTTCGTCCTCATTGAGTGACATGATATGAAGAGCGGTGTGCACTTGGCAATGGAGTGCCTTCTTGCAGATATTCATGACGTATCACGGCGTCAATGACTTGTTTTTTGACTCTCGGTTTTTGCTATGCTGCTTGGACTATCTCCACACCTGGTACATGTTTAATGAGCCTGCCTTCCCTTGAACAACAGAGCCTCCACGCCTGCACAAACTTTTTGCGTTGAATTCTTGCTTGTTCACCAAAGACACTGGAAGCTTTGAGCACCAGATTTGGCGACATAGAGTTGCATTATCGGAGGGGAATCAAGGGGGTTGCCGGCACTTTTTCACTTTGAGGTCGATTGGTTGCTTCACTTCACAAAGTGTGATGCTCAGGACTTCTAATGAATCGACAAACATCGTCGTTCACTTTTGCACTCTCTGCTTCACGGAAACGCCGTCGTTCTTGCTCCAATGCACATGTTGTGCGTGTCTTTAAAGAATCACTTCGATGTTCCATGTTCATAAGCACTGGATGCAGTAAAGAACTCCCGGGTTCCCCATCGCTGCATCTTTCTCAACATTTCTTCCACTGATCGAGGGAAGCGTGCCCTAGCAGGGTCATGTCTTTGAGTTGATTGGATCGTCTCCATGATCCGGTCGACGGTGATGGCCATCGCCGCAGAGGACCACTCATTAATGCCAACCTCGTCAACCACTACCTTCGCGGCAAGATCAGTGACCTCGCCAACACCCGCATCTTCCACGGGTCATCTGCTCCGCCCGGTCGCATGATCAGGTCCGCGACCGCACTTCCGCCCGCGTGCCCCTGCAGAGATGCTGGAGATGGCTTGTAGTGGTACTTCTTCAGCCCTGCGTGCTGCCGCCGGCAAATCGTAGCGCGGAGGTTGCGAACCGTCAACGGCACCTCAACCATAGTATCATGTGCTGAATCGAGCGTTTTCACTGCTGCTCGAGTCCTCTTCCACCTAAATTCCAGACTTGCCCCATTTATTTGTCCGTAACCTGAATAGATTTTTTTTTTGAGACTACATAACGTGAATAGATTGATCTCTTGTTTCTATACACGACTACAACTTTAGTTGTTCAAGACTCTTGCCAATGAACGTGGGTTCTATCATAAGCGTTTCCTTAATCAAGTTTAAATCTGGACCGTTCAATGTTCATATAAAAACCAACGGTGCAATTTTTCCATGTATATATACTATATGGCTCCCGCTACAGTAGTCCCAAATAAATGTGGACCGTCCATTTGAGTAGATCTCGAGGCAAAAGATAAAGTCTTGCACCCTATGGTGCAAGACTTCACCCATATCTATTTTTATTATTTCCTTCTTTAATTTTGGAAAGTATGCATGACTATAGGTAGCTTTTATTGAAAGTTTTTATGATTTTGCATGGGATGTAATTTTTCCCTTTCACGTTTTGGCATGAACCTGATATGTTTGGTGTGTATTTTTTTCCTGACATGTGTGGTATGCGTTACCAAACAAACATGATTTTTTTTTGTTGGGGGGGGGACGTGCATGCTGTGACACATCTGAACCTTCCGTGATAAGTATTTTGAGTCATGCATGCCGGGATGTGGAAGGTATTGCATCACTATTGTACCTCTTATTTTCTTCACCTAACAAAATAAAGTACCCATATAGATGCCGTGATCATCATGAATAAAAAGGTACCGATATATTCTAGTCATGGCATGACATGCCGTGTAAATAAACATGAAAAACAAACGTGACAAGGCCAGCCAACGTGAGAAGCTCAAAATGTGATTCACACAAACGTGACAAGGCTCCAGTAAGAATCGGTGTTGAGAGGAAGTAATTTTTTTTAAGGAATGTGATGGGTATTAATTAGATCTGGATTTTTAGCTGCTTAGTTGCCTGAGGAAAAACGTGATTTTCCATGAAGTAATACTGCCGATTGATAGATGATTTTCCATAAATAGATTGTGATTGATTCATGATTATCCGTGAAAGGATATTGCATTGATTGTCTATTTTGTTTTCCTATATTTCATATACTTTTAATTTTAGAAAATCAATGGCTCAGATTTAATTCTACTCTTGCACCCTGTGGTGCAAGAGTTGGGAGGAAGGACTACCGTAACACTGCCCTACTATATAGCCTCCTGAATATCCCAGGCAGTTTTACACATGATTAGAATTTCAAATAAATTACAGAATTTCTCTGTAGATGATATTTTTGCCATATCTTTTATGGACTGCTTTCGTCGATCAGCATCTTCAGTTCCGTTCCTCTCTGTGACTCAAGAGATAGTCGTGTAGAGGTGTCCGTGGTTGGTCACCTGTTTTGTTAAATACAGTCCACCACCCTGGGCTCTGTTGATTTTAGTTGCAAAGCACACTGAAACTGGATATTGCTTTCCCTTCAGAACGAACAATTTACTTTTGCTCCTCCTTACCCCCCATGGATAAATCTCTGAGGTTTCTGTCCAGTGCCTTGAAGCACTTTTTATCTGCCATTTGAGCTTCGTCCCAGATTATGAGCGATGCATTTTTCAGCATCACTTTGAGATGGGACCCCTCATTTATATCACATTTGGATTCTTCCGTGATATGTACTGGGATGCGGAATGTTGAGTAAGCTGTCATTCCTTTGTGGAGCAGAGGGGAAGCTACTCCTCTAGATGCCACCGCAAATACCTTTTTTTTCCTTCGGAGGGTAAATTCTCTGTGTCGTTTTCCATAGGTAAGTTTTTCCTGTTCCACTGTAGCTGTCAAAAAATATTTCTTTTCGCTGTCCTGTATTCACCAACTGCATAACAACTGAGTCGAAAACATGGAGCTGGTGTTTGTTCAGTTTCTTTATTACATCGACGGTGTCTTCTTTCTGATTGCACGTGTTGTAGGAGTGTCTTCCTTCTACTCTTTCATTTCCAAGGTTTGTTTGCTCATCTAGTTTCGTCGGCTGCTGGCTGCTCCATATCTGTAGATGGTCCCCAAGTGACATACCTACGTCGTGCATTATTCTCTATTTCGATCAGGGCTAATTCTTTCTTGTGATCTGCAGTGAAGTGCAGTCCTCCATGTCTTTGGATAGCGACTCCCATATATTGATTCGCATCATCTTTGGATCTGGTACTTTACCGTTTGACTATATTGTGGTGAATAGGGGGCGTAGCATTGGATGTATTCACTCTAGTCATCAGTAATGCCTATTGCTTGATTCCCCCAAAAAAATAAAAAAAAATGCCTATTGCTTTGCACGCTGATCTGTATGTTTGGTGGTCCACTCCATCCTCTGTCCTTATGTCTTCAAAAGGTTTTCGTTCTTTAATGGTGTTGCAAAGTATCCTTTGATAGTATTTTTGCTGGCTGTGCGTGGTAGACTGTACTGTTGATTTTTTTGCTCCTTCTGAATTGAATCTTTTTCCTCCTCCTTTTCCTGTTCATTGCTGCTAGCGCTTTTTCCTTGCCTGTAATTGCTTTCACATGTTAAGACATGGGATAAAGTCAGTCATGTCAATAAAATATCAGTGGTATTTGAATTTGTATTTTCTCAATGCAAGGTTATCAACCATACTGTAGATAATGACGGACAGAAATCAGTATGCGAGGCTTGTCCCGATTTCAGTCAGACGGATATTGGATGTTTATTCAATATCTCTTCATTGAATCTGATAGAAATATTTGCAGATGTTGAGAGAAGACGACGAAACCAATCTGCTTCACTGACGGGCGCAATTCCGGCAAGATAACCAAGGTGATCCCGTTGAGACACGGCGGCAAAACGCTCCAAATCAATTTGCGCGCCTGCTGGTCGAGCAAATCCGGCGAGAAAGCCCCGACACTCCTGTTCGCTCAAGCGCTTCCTCGAAATCAATTCTGCTGGTCGAGCAAATCCGGCGAGAAAGAAGCGATTCCGTGAAACCTGTTTGCTTGATGGCTTTGTGTGATGCGTGCCGGGAAGAGCTGGTCAAATTTATACTGCTATAGAGTCGTGTCGTATTAGATTAGGTGTTGTCGTAAGAAGAAAGAATATTTGTTGTGTATTGTTGTCCGGCATGGACAACAGATCGATTAGGAATATTTTGTTCGGTGGAGAATATTTTATTCAGAGGACCGTGTAACACATTGGTTCATGGTTCATGTTGCAGACTGAGATACGAACGTATGTATTTCTTTAAGTTACATCCGACGGTTACGGTGAATCCTATACTCTTAAGCGGTTCAGATCTTTCTTTTTTTCTACCGATTAACGTGAGAATTTCGTGGCCTTTAGAGCGAACGTGGTGGCTTCTTTTTCTCCTCAAATACTAAGATAATAATAGATAACATTTTTAAAAGAAAAAATGTACGCCGAAGAAACTTTTCCATGTTAGCAGTCTCATAGTCGGAGAAAAAAAGTTAGCAGTCTCACACGTTGGTGACCTGTTTGATGCGAATGGTTCGAGGTGGTCAGTAGATGCCAAAGCAAGTTTCGTACTCTCGATTTATAGAGGTCGCGCACGTTCCTGATCTTCGTATATATCTACGTGTAACGGACACACTGGTGACATTTTGTGTCCATCCACGATAAATATGTATACACGGAAGCGTATACATCTTCAGTACTTCCTCATCCACAAACGTAGCGACTGCCGCCGCCAGTAATCTAGCTAGGGCTTCGTGCGGCGATGGACTGCCATCAGTCAGGACCTGTCCCTGCCGTCGGCGACCGGCTGAGCAGTCTGTGCGACGGCGTGTTGGGTCGCATCCTCTCCTTCCTCCCGTCGGACGAAGCCGCGCGCGCGGCGGTGCTCTCGCGGCGGTGGCGCCACATCTTCGCCGCCGTCGACGTCATCTCCATGAAGGAGACGGCGGAGCGGCCCATCCCGGAGTGGGAGGACGGCGACTGGAGCCCAGGCGGCTATGACCGGCCAGACGTGGACCCCTTCTACGTCCCCTCCCAGCCCTTCGTCAACCGCGTCAACGCCGCCATGCTCGGCCGCATCCGAGCTCCCCGCGCGCCCATCGCGCCACTGCGCTCGCTCCGCGTCGCCTTCAAGGAGTTCGAGGGCACCGACGCCCGATCCACGACGGCGGTCGACGAGTGGCTCTCCTACGCCACGATCCAGGCCGGCGACGAGCTCCACGTCGACCTGTGCTTCGACCAGGAACCGTTCTGTGAAAACACGTACGCCCTTCGCCCTCCTGATGTCAACGAGATGGTCGATAACCACATGGAGGTGCCCGACCACGACGACGACGACATGGAGGAGGTGGAAGACTCCGATGATGACATGGAGGATGAAGTGTCCGCGTCGACGGAGGAGACCGAGTACCTAGTGCCAAGCTTCCTCTTCCGTTGCACCGCGCTCCGCACCCTGCGCATCGGCCCGTGCAGCCTCAACCCGCCGGCGGCCATCTCCCTGCCGTTGCTCGACACGCTGCTCCTGGCCGATGTCTCCGACAAGAACGCCGCCATCAAGTGGCTGGTCTCCGGCTGCCCACGCCTCGCCGACCTCACGCTCCAGGCTTGCAACAACGTCACAAAGCTCTCCGTCCCTCACACCACGCGCCTCAGGAGGCTGGTGTTGCGGTGCTGCCACTACCTGGAGGTCGTCGACGCCGACTTGTCGGAGCTCCGTGTCTTCGAGTACAGGGGCATCGTGCCGCCGCCCTCATTCCGGCGAAGAACAAATAATCCTTCCCGGATCACGTCGTGCGTGCTGGATTTCTGCGGCGAGGAGGTCTCGGACCCAGGGAACCTGGTCAGGATCAGGAACTTGTTCCACCTCTTCCCAAGCGCGACACACCTGCAGCTCAAGTCTGCCCGCCTCGGCGCCGGTGTCGGCCATGGTGTCTTCTCCTCTGCACCCGCGTTCCCCGTCTTGGCCACTCTCCGTGAGCTCGAGCTGACCGGAATCGTCCTAGACAAAGACACAACCATTATTGCCACGGTGACTAGGATACTGGAGCGGACCCCAAGCCTCGAGATTCTATCGCTGTTCTTTATGCCAGTGCTCGTCGAGACCAAGAGCAAAACCCTTCACAAGGAGGACATCGTCAACGAGCACTGGCTCAAGTACGATCCCTACGCGACACTCATCTTACCTGTCGGCAAGAAGATCCGTTGCCTGAGGAAGAAAACAAAGGAGATCAACTTGGTTCACTATCAGGGAGCCTTGGCACAGAGGATGCTCGCCAAGTTCTTGCTCTGCAGTGCAGCCGTTGTTGGTGAGGTGTTCTGTGACTTTGCAAAGGGACCACTTACGATGCAGACCCAGCTGATGGAAGAGATCAGAGGGTGGGTGATGAACAAATCAGCCAATATGATGTTCTTCTAGTTAGTCCCATCCGTGCTACAAGCAAGATGACAATTAATTTTAAGCAAAGTTGTTTTTATGTGTTCCATAAGCAAGTCGGCATGGATGTTTCACATTTTCAGTTATTATATATCAGGGACTCGAATTTCTCTTGAATTTTGCAAATAGAATTTCCACTATTGTTTTTCAGGTCTTATTATTTTCACTATTATTTACAGTTGTTAATTGTGATAGCACCTGTTGATTAGTGAATTGTGGGAGGTGCCGCTCAGTCAACTGAAAAACAAATTGCAGTTGACAGAGTGGAGGTCAAGTTCATCCAAAATGAGTGATCTGACTAGCCAGGGATATTAGGTCATCATTGCTGCCCAACAAATTCCTTCGTGTTCAGGTTGTTCCAGTTCGCGTTCAGGTTGTCCCAGTTCAGTTTTCAATGACTGTAAATATGACATGAGTCCACTGTATTCATATCACTATGTCATTAATCTTATTTGTTTCCAGGTAGGCAGTACTGTGATTCTTCTATGTCGTGATCCTGTGTTAGTTTAAAACTCTTATGTTTTTACATACGTGATGGTTTGAATATTATAGTTGTACTAGCAAAAATGCCCGTGCGTTGCCACGGGCTAACCGGAAACAAAAAATCAATTGATTTTAATTAATAAAGTTTTTAAAGTTATTCATATAACCATATTATATTTGTTTGAAACTTCATGCTTCACAACTTTATAACGTTGCTACGAATCATGGTCGGAATCAAGACACCGTCACCGTCACCGGAGCTCCCGGGTAGGTTCGTGCACCCGTATCCACCCAACGTCCGATTCTTGGTGTAACTTTGGAGGGAAGTGGAGGCGGAAAGTCTGACGGACGACGGCAGCAACATGACCTTCGTATGCGGCAGCGGCGTTCTATTGGACTTTGATTAACTAACGAGAAGTGATCATAATAATTGTACATGTCAGAATATAATTGTGTACCTACGATGCAAACAAACTATTGTTACCTCATGTTATTTCCTTCACTGTTAACACAAGGCACATCAAGTAGATTTAACTCAAGGCACAAAGCTAACACTTTACCAGTAGCCATTCAAACAAGATCTTCCGCTTCTAGAAGGGTACAGAGAAATGCAATTGGCTATCAAGTCTTAAAGATAATATAGGCAATTTGATATCAAGTCTTAAAGATAATATAGGCAATTTGATATCAAGTGGCACATGAAGCATGGAGGGATCACTGGGTAAATATTAAGTGTCTAATGCGAAAAGAAATCCCTAGCTCTGGGTTAATCCGTACGCTCCACGCGAATCGCCCGCTGCCGCCTGCTCTCCCCAGGTTTAGTGGCCAATCGGTTCGCGACGCATCGGCAGTTGTGGCCCACACGTTTGGCGAGACGCCGGTCGTAGCCCATGGCTTTCGAGTTCTCGGGTTGTTCATCCCACCGACCCTTCCTCTTCCCTTGTGCGTTCCACGCGCCGGTTGCCTGCTCGTGCTACTAATCCTTAAAATCTCTACCTTTCTCTCCAAGGACCATAAATGGTACTGCATCAAGCTCATATATTCTTGAAATTATCTTATCCAAACTGGGATGCTCTTCATAAACTAAGAAAAAGGGAAAAACCAGTGATGAAATAGACAGTGGAAGGAACAGAAAACTATAATCAGCTAATTCTGCCAGTAGATCATTTTGGCCTCTATGCTCTAGTGAGCTTCATTGCCAGTGACACACGAAGTGGACTACTTGAAGAGAAAAATGATGACATATCAGATGCAGAGGTCTAAACAAAGCTGCAGGCCTCACACCTCTGAGACTGCATCCTCCATTGTTGACTTATGGGCCAGCTCTCTCAAACTGATTTTGAGCATCATCTTTTGGCACTTTGTCTCATCAGTAGTCAAGCTCCTCGAACCATCGTCTTCACGAGTTTCAACAATGCTCCCCTGCTTCGACCAGTCCCTTCGACGTTGCTTCCAATCAGCCAATGACTTCAAAATTCTATCCCAGAACAACAAGTTGGTGTTTCATATAATGTTAGAATCCCAAGATTGACTGAAGACATGTAAGGACAAACTCACAAATGTGACCCAGCCCTTTTATCTATGCCCAAATGCACTCTCACAGGACAAACTAAATTCAACCTTCCCATGATGAATAAAAAACTTTGTTATTTCAGAGGAGGACACTATTCTACACAAGTCAAAAGGATGGAGGAATGCATCAACTCCATGTATCAAACAAAACCATTCATCTTACAAACAAGAAGTTATAAATTCTCCATTTCAGGGACAAATACATGTCACAGTTTTTCAGTAATCTGGGTGGGTCTAGCTACACACCAGGTGAATAGTTTATTACCTAGTATAACTTGCCATACTCATACCTCCATTCCTATTTATAAAGCAAAGTATCTCATCCAAATGTCTCACATCCTTTTGTTCTTCTGGTAATTGAACATCCTAAAAACAATGTCAGCCTCATAATCTAAAATGAAACATCAATAACATTGGTGTGTGAAGTAGGAATAAAATAGATACACATTACCTTCAGTCTTTGGTGCTCTTGAAGTTCTTTGCGCTTCTTTGCATACAGCCAATTCAAGAAGCGAATCACAGGATCATCATTCATATTTTCCAGAGGCTCCGATTTCTCTTCCTGAGTGTAACTAAGGTTAGACAAAACAACACTGAACGTGTTTACATATTTGGGGTAAAATATGTGCAAGTATGATCAACAGGTTTGGTTGTTTGAAACATATATGCAGCCATTCAGTTTATAAAAAACATTATGCAGAAAAATAAATATTGAGCAAATTTCAGGCATCAAAATAATGTCAAAGAGCAGATTTGGACAGTGCAAAAGAAATCTCACATGTTGTCTAGCATCTCTAGCATCTCACATGCAAGAAATCAAACCAACGCTGAATGTCAAACAAAATTAGCACCTGTTTTTCACAGTAAACTTGCATGTGCCTTGAGAATGTAGTCAGTGACAACATTGGCCTCTTGCCCTCCCATTGCAGACGCCTATTTTAAATTTACCAGAAAAGCCATCATAAGTCTTCGCTTTCTCTTAGTTAAGTGGTGTGAATGAGTAAAAGCAATAGAAAGAAAAAGTCCACTGACTGTAGTTATTTAGGTTATGTAAATACTTGCCTTCATGAATGCATCGATATCAGCATCAGGTTTGATGTTTGCTGCCTTCTCCCGCCTTGACAGTTCAGTCAGCATATCTGGCGAGAATAAAAGGAAAGAAGGAAAAACCTTGTAAGGTCATGTCGGCTAATGTACGCTGCTGTCCTCTCGGGCACAAACTCCGTCATCTCGTGCCCGACTGCCCGTTGTGGGTCACTTTGCCTTTAACCTGCAAATTGTTCCAAATTCAGCAACCTGTGTTACTATCAGGAAGTAGCGAGGAAATCGAGTCCCAAGAGATTCGCAGTGCTAATTAATCCAATTTGCAACGCACGGCAGAAAAAAAAAAGTAGAATTGCACTCCTGGTTGTCCCAATAAACATCTCGTCTCAGTACCCAGCATGTTGCTGATGAGGAATAAAAAGATAGGGGAGACGGTTTAACTACCTGCAGGGCTTGATGATGCTGCTGACATCATGGAGGACGGGCATTGTCCGCTGCTGGGCAGTATGTGTAGCGCGTTCGCCGCTTCCTGAACCAAACAACAAGACGCGCACCAATCAAAATAAGTAGCCTTTTTCGATGTTGCGCACGCACTTGCGCAGGTAGAACCTACAGAGGGCATGAGCTCTGCTTTACCGTGTTGATGATTGAGTTGAGGTATTCAGGACAGTAGGGAGCACTGGCGGAACTCCTTAGATTCATAGGCCTTCATATGAATGCCCAAATATTTTGGTGAAAAAAAATCCCATGTAGTATCTTATATGTTTTGGGCTAAGCAACTCCTTTGTCTCAGCTAGCTTCCAACTCACGGGGGACTCACAGCCCACAAACAATTCGTTCAGAGGTAAACACGCACATAAGCATCTACTTGTTTGCATCTACTTGTTTCTTTCATTTGTGGAGAGCGGCAATGCGGCATCAACTCGTTCCTTGAAAAGGCAAATCCCTAAGTCCCCAAATCTCTCGCTCGAGTCTGGATGAATGGATGGATGTCTGCTCAAGTTGGTTTTAGTTCTCTCTGTTGCAACTGTTAATGTGGAAAGGGTCCTTTCGGCAATAAACTATGTGAAGAATAAGCTAAGAAACAAAATGGGTGATCAATATTTTAAGGACTGTCGGATTACATATTGAGGGGGAGTTTTTCAAACGAGTTCACATGATGTTGTGATAGCGCGCGTTCAATCCATGAAGGAGCGCGTGGTTTAAATTATACTAGCTACTCCTATAGTGTCATTTCTCCAAGCTGTTTCATCTATCAAATTTGAACAATTTATATTGTATTATGGAGTCTGGTACTGCTCATTTGAAGCTTTGTACTGTAATTTTTTTTTTTCTCGTTGTTGTTTCCAAATTGTTTTGTGGCCATCGTCAAAATATGAATGCCCGGCCGAGCAATCTCAGCTCCGCCAATGGTAGGGAGCTAGGCCGCTGCTGCCGATGGACTCTTCCGCCTCCGTGTCCAGGTTCTGGACCCTGCACCGCCAAACGCGCAAATTATCAAACACCTAGCGGGCGAGGGAGAGGGCCGCCAGTGCCACAACAACTTCGACTCGCGCCGCCGCGCACGGAAAATACCTGTTGACGCGCTCCTTGAGCTTGAGCAGGAATCGCTTATTGTCCTCGTCGGCGACGCGCACGAGGCGCTCCAGCAGCACCCGCCGCTCGCATGGGCCGAGCCTGAGCACGTCGACGTCAACGACGCCTTTGGCCGCGGCGACCGCCGCCTCGTCGCCGCCGAGGCCGAGCAGAACGATGGCGCTGCGGACGCGGTCGTGGGTGGGAAGCCGCTCGAGCGCCGTCCACCGTAGCGCCTCCTTGTCGTCTTCCTCCCGCGAGGAGCGCAAGAAGACGTCGTCTTCGCGCCGCCACATGGACCCGCTGTCCCCGCGCGGCGGTGGGCGGAGCGAGGGAGCCGAGAGAGCCTGCGCCTGTGTTTGATTTGTTCGGCGGCTAGGGTTGGGGAGGGAAGGGAAGGGGAGGGGAAGGGAGTCCGGCAAGCGCGCGGCAGGGTTGAGGAAGACGCGGTCGGCGGTGCGATGAAGCCGTGCGGGCCCCACCTGTCGGCGCCGAAATCTTTTGAGAGGAGAGGGAGGGTGCGACGCACGTCGCACGGGAGTGGACTCATAAGCCAAATAATAAAGAGTAAAGAAAAGAGTAGGAGGGACACACCCCACAGGATGGAAGGAAAAGATAAACTAAAACA
This sequence comes from Eragrostis curvula, assembly GCA_007726485.1. Lineage (NCBI taxonomy): Eukaryota > Viridiplantae > Streptophyta > Magnoliopsida > Poales > Poaceae > Eragrostis > Eragrostis curvula. The sequence continues at coordinate 7,688,303 of CM017440.1, read as the reverse complement.
GTCTACAATTGATAAATAATTGTTTTTGCTGCATGCTAGAACTCAAAATGTAATTATATTTCAATTTATTGTTATATAGTTTCCATATTCAGTAGGTTATTGGCATTCACGATGTTCATATTCAGTTTATATAATTTACTATAATTATATAAAAGAAGACATTTAGCAGTTGGCACAGCCCCGGTATAGTTCTTTTTGCAAAAAAACAAATTGTAGTTCTATGCATTTGGATGTCCTTGGTTATTGATAAATTTCATATCCAGGCAAGTATCAACTCTCCATTTTTACATGGCCAGCACATACTCAGACACGGTTGACTTGTCATCATTTATTTGCTGTTTTTTCTTCGGACTAGGCATTATTTAGCTGTTTATAACAGTTCAACTTTTTCCATCATGTCTATAGCACCTTGCTTGCTGGAAAATTGCAAATTCTTGCAGTTCATCAATTCCACTGCTAAAAATATATATGTAAATTTATCCCTGTTGTTTTATAGTACAAATGCAAGACACAGTAATCTTGTCAGATAAAAAACTGGAGCAGGGCGTATTTGACCATACACACATGTACATGTTACCTTCGCATTATCGACAAGAGAAAGATAACACAGAAAATGACATTTGTGTTTAGTGCATTTTTTGATCGTGCATAAATATATATCTTTTGAAGTTCAAACGCACAAAAAAAATTGCTTGTACGGAAAGAATATTACAATGCAAGTTGAAAGTTTCCATTATTCTCAGTTACACAGCTACCTATGTATTGATCATCTTCGTCGATGTTTCCTATGACGATGTTCCATATAGTAGGAATGTCCAAACCCTATTGTAGTCTGCAAGCTTTTTCTTTTGGAAGAATTAGGGATCCATTTGCCAATCTTGCGATTCATGTGGTGACACATTTTCTGGGTGCCGTCGTCGATAGACATTTCTTCTAGGACCATAGCTTTCTGTGCAAAGAATTTGGCCAGCTGGACTCCAAAACAATTTGGATGTTCCATCCAAAATTTCAAGCTCACCCTTCTTAGATGACTCTGTAGGCAGCTGAATGAATGCTTGCTCAAGGTAGGAATATCAGAAACATCACAGTTCTCATAATCATAATAATCTCCACTCATTGGATTTTTTGATCTTTTGTGGCATCTGAAAAAGTCGATAGACCTGTCAAAATTCAATTGAGCTTCTTTTTTGGGAGAAAGGTCGTAACATGGTGTTGTTGACCACTGCTTCAACTTGAGGCAGAGATCATGGGCCACTGGGCAACCATGGAGAAAGTTAGCTACTGCCATCGCTGCGGTCTCCCTTCCAGGCTCGTAATAATTTCCCTCTAACTCGAATTGCTTGACATTCAAGAACAAATTGTTTCTAAGAAACTCATCCTGATCCTTTTTGTCGACAACAGAAATAGTGTCGACCGCGAAGTCCAGCTTCAGCTTGAAGACCTTTGTCATGTTGAAATTCTGAAGAAACCTCCAGAAGAAGGGTATTTTAATTTGGTCATTCGAGGGAAAGCAGTCATCCATAGTTAAATGCAGATCTACTTGAACAATGTTTGAAGATGCTTGTGGTTTCAGGGATAGTCGGTGGCAATGTCGAACAAACCCCTTATACACGAAGTATCGCAACTTTGGTACATCAAGCTCTAAGCCGCCTTCCACCTCCGGCCAGTAGCAATCTTCAAGGACTAGAGTAGTAACCGTTGAGCAACAAAGCTGGTTGCACGATAACTCAATTGCAGAACCCTTATTTTTCGCTCCTTGTTCTTGTGGAAAAGAGAAGGATTCAAGATGGAAGGTGGCGAGCTGTGGAGTGGCGTCCATGACGCGCTGCAGCGCGTGAAGCGAGAGGACGCAGCCCTGCAGATGAAGGTGAGTAAGCCTTGGAAAGGTGGCTCTGGACGGCGGCGGCTTGAGATTGCGGCAGTTGAGGATGTGCAGCACCCGAAGCGCCTCGGACGGCAAGGCGCCGAAGCTGAGCTTGTACATCTTTGCAGTGTCATCGGTGGAGACGGCTTGCATCCAAAGTCTCTCATGTTTTCGTGTCGCGGCGGCCCCGATGCGGAGCTCCTCGACGTGCTGCACCGCCGGTTTGGAGAGCACGGCGTGGATCCGTCGACGAGGCAGGAGCTTTCCGATTTCAGAGCCATATTGGGTCTCCATGTGCAAGGTGAACCTCCTGACCCGGCCGCCGGCGTGCGCGGCGGCGAGCGCCGCCTTGGCGCCGTGGAAGAAAGCCTTCCTCATCGCGCGGGCAGCGCTGTCCTCGATGTAGTCGCTGTCATCGAAGCGCGACAAGATGTTGACGGCGCCGGACGTCCGCCACAGCGAGCGCCACCGCCGCGAGAGCACGGCCGTGGACGCGCCCTCCTTGGCCGGCGCAAAATAGAGGATGCGACGGAGCAGGTCGTCCGGTAGGGCGGAGAGGCGGTCGACGGCCATCGTCTTCGGCGTTGACGGCGACGCGTGCGATGGGAGGATCTGTGCGTAACTGGTGTAGGGTTTGGAGGACGAACGGCTCGTGGAGGCGGCGGATATGACGGATGATGATTTCTCCTTGGTTACCACGGTATGATGGGCTTCTTTTATTTTAATAAAAATTCCTTTCACGTATGACGGGCCCAACAAAACATAAGCTCATGAACGATAGCTAAATCGTTGGAGTGCTAAAAAAAAAGGGTAAATCATTGGATCCGTTTTGGATGGAATCTCCTCTATGGTTTTCATTTTTTTTCAAAGCACAACATAAAACCAGACGTTCACGATCACATGGACAGATGTATATCTACACAAGTAATGTTCTTACTAATAAAGCTAAAACCAACAAATGAAAGAAGAACCCTACTGTTTTTAATATTTAGATAGTGATTGTTCATCAAACCCATGATGTAATGCTCTTACAAAGCTAACACAAAAAAGGGAAAATTCCCTCTATTTTTCATATTTAATTGACCAAAGTACAGACGCAGATGCATGCTCAAACCACACATACACACATCAACACTCATGACTGTGATCCTATTTGGCGTTTCTTAGGGCAGGGCTCGACAAAGCTTGTTGAAGTGGGCGGGGTTTTCCTTTTGGATGAATTTGAAATCCATTTTCTAATTTTCCAATTCATATGCTGACACATCTTGCGGCTTCCATCGTCAACATGAAGTTCTTCAAGAACCTGGGACTTCTCTGCAAAGAATTTGGCCAGCCGGGCCCCAAAGCAGTTTGGTTCATCGATCTGAAATTGCAAGCTCACTCTTCTTAGGGAACTCTTCAAGCAGTACAATGAACGCTCGCCCAATACGGGGACATCAGAAACCTGATCATGGGTGTTATCATCATTTTTACCCAGTGAAATTGGTGGTCTTCTGCGCCGTCGGAAGTGATTGACAGACTCGTCGAAGTCCAGCTGAGCTTGCCTTTCTACTGAAGAACGGGAAGACGATTGAAGTGATGCGACGGCAATCACTTTGAGGTGGAGGTCACGCACCACCGGACAACAATGGAGCAAGTCCCCTATCGCCACCCCGGCCGTCTTGATGGCAGGTCCGTAGCGCCCTTCTAGCTCAAGGTGCTCCACATTGTGAAACAAAATGTTGTTTAACGGATCATCATGCTCCTCCTTATCGGGAAATCCAATGCGTTCGATCGGAAAGTCCAGCTTCAGCCTCAAGACCTTAACCATGTGAAAATTCTGAATAAGAAACTGCCAGAAGATTGTACTGTCCTCTCCGTACGTGTACTTGGTGAAGTGCAGATCTGCTCGAACCAAGCTGGACGATACTTCTTGTGGCTTCATCAGCGGGAGTTGACTGTGAACATGTCCCTTATATCTAAAATAGCGCAGCCTTGGCAGGTCGAGCTCTAACATGGCTTCCTCTTCTTCGTCTGACCACCCGCAACTGCAATCTTCAACTACAAGAGCAGTGACCGCCGGGCAGATGAGCCGGTGGTGTTGCACTTGCACCCCGGCAACAGTTCTTGACTTCTTGATCCACGGATGTAGGATCGAGGATTCCAAATGCAAGGTGACGAGTTGCGGAGCGGCGTCGACGGTGTCCTGGAGAGTGTCGAGATCAAAGGTGCAGCCTTGCAGGTGCAACGCTGTGAGCCGGGGGAAGAAGGTGCGGGGCGGCGCCGGGGTGAGGTTGTTGGAGTTGACGATGTGCAGGTCACGGAGGGACTCGGATGGCAAAGATCCGAAGCTGAGCCGGTAGTAGTACTCGTTCACAGTTTGCCGGCGGCATGAGGTGTCGATGGCGGCGATGCGGAGCTCCTTGACGTGCCGGGCCGCCGGATGGGCGAGCGCGACTTCGATCAGGGTAGGCTGCTCGCGCTCGCCGTCGTGGTTCACCAGCAGCATGTAGACATGGCGATCCACCTCGTCACGGAGCCTCGTCACCGAGGAAAAGCTTGTAGATGTCGTAGGAGGTGTTGTCCGAGCCGTGCGCGCGGTGGTACGAGCGCAAGTCGAGGTTGACGGCGCCCGACGTGCGCCAAAGCGAGCGCCACCGCCGCGAGAGCACGGCCGTGGAGGCACCCTCCTTGGCCGGCGCAAAGTAGAGGACGTGACGGAGCAGGTCGTCGGGAAGAGCGGACAGGCGGTCGATGGCAACGGCGGCCATTGCTGGCGCCCAGGCTGTTGCGTTGTCTGGGACCCTGATTTGCGTACGGACGTGTGCCACTAGAGCTCTATATGGCCACGCCCAGCGATATCTCTAGAGTCGGTTAAATGCCATAGTGCCTTGCTACTGGTAATGAAACGAACAGATTTACACGGAAGAGGACTCCTGGTCGGCCCATGTACCATGCACTGGATTCAGACAGCGGTCACAGGGCCTCAACTTGAACCTGGCGCGCGAGGGGGGCGGACAGGCTCGTCGGCGTTATGTCCTTGTTGCCACTAGAGACGAGGTGGTGTTGGGGATGCACGACGTCGACTATCCAAGTACGATAATGTTCAGAGGCAGGCATTCCGCCTGTGTTCGACCCCTCGATCCTTTGGTCTCTAGAGAGTGAGTCTGAGCTCGACAGGCACCAGCGGAGGGTGGCTCCGCAAGACAAACTGACAAGGGGTGGTGCTATGTGGTGTCTGCGGGTTCATGTTCGTGGCGAGTCCCCTTGGCACAAACTTTCGTTGATGAATGGAGGAAATGTTATTGTAGAGGACATAAATATTTAGTATAAAATAAAACTCATATTGATACATGAATGATAACCTACCATAATTCATAATTCATGAAGTACCAAATAGGTTGGGGAGATCCACTATATTTCCTTACATGAGAAAGACATCAATTTTTATGATGTGCATCTGGTTCCGTCTAGTGATGAAATCAAAGTACACTAACTTAAATTCTCGCAATAGTGTGGAATGTGCTAATTAGATCTGGAACACTGCTTTCATATAAGCTGTTTGAGTGGAGGGCTATGTAGACATATAATTAGCCACAACAATAATATAATATTCTTTTTGAAACCAAGGAATTGAGAATTGAAATATCTCATCGGAGATTAAAAAAAAACATGGATAGCACTGTTCACACAGAAATGGGTAAGTGGCAGCGAATTGTCACAGAGGCATGCTGGAGCTTGGTTACCACAAGCAAACACTTGTCTAAAATGGAAATCTATGATGCGGAGCTGGATTGAAATGGGTGAGGCAATTAATGGCCTCTTCCATCGAAACTTTTATAGGAAAATTGGAGACCTCTCAGGTATTGCCCGTGTGTTGTGATTTGTGATTGTGAGTGAGGAGGTTTCAGATTATAATTAGCAGTTGCAGCACATCTCAGAGGCAAAAGGGAAGAGCAAGAACCACAAAATATGTCTGTTGGCATTCTATTGTTTCATTGCTTATCAGTTGAAGGAAGGTGAGAAAGCAACATCATTAGCTGATAGGAAAAAGATGTGTGATATACAATAGTGTTGTTTTGATCAAAGAAAAAGATCTAGTGGTTGGTGTCTAATGAACAAACAGATCGGATGGTTGAAATAATATTGGTGATGTGGCTCAGTGTGAAGGCAGCTTTACAGCAATAAATCATTTTAGTGGGTTGGATGTGTTTATGTAAGTTCTAGCATATAAATTTTGTTCGTAAATTTGTATCTTTAATTGTTTAAAAGTTTGTATCCGATATCTTAGTTCAAACCAACATCATAATTAATAATTTTTGTTTTTACCGTCTCCACATATATTGTGGAAAGTCATAATTTTGTTCCTAAATTTGTATCGTCTGGTTGTATGTCTCCACATATGTAGAAGCAAGATTAGAACCCTTGTTCAATTTACAAACATTGAAAGCAGTTAGTGTTATACTATAGCCATCCTTAAAACTTGCAGGATAAAGTTAGCAATACATCACAGCTATATATAGCAATGGTAACAGTCTATTTTTCACATAAATACCTTTAACAAATAAAGAAAATATCATAAGAATCATGTAATTTTTTTATATTGCAAATTTCACAATAATAATAGAAAAAGTGCATTATTTTGATGTACATTCTAGCTAAAATCTTTTGTCGATATGATAAATACCTCAAAACTATTATTTTTTTGTGAAGGCTAGAAGTGAAGGAAGTTCTTCTATATATAAGACTTTTGGCTGAATGTTATGAAAATTATAACAGTCAAATATCATTATAAGTAGCTATGTATAATATACCATTAGAAGTAATTATATTCAATAATTTATGATATAATTATTGTATCAAAGTTTCTGTGAGTGTGTGATTATTTAAAATAGATAAAAAAGTTCTGTATATGTAACCCAAATTCATAATACTCCCCCCCCCCCCCCCCCCCCCCCCCCGTTCCTCTAAGGTTGTCGTTTTAGCCATACACTCACGAGCCCAAGGTATCGAGCAAAAGACACTGCTGCCCTTGTACATCAGATTACTGTGGTGGACCCGTCTGCAATCCTGCAGGGAGAGAACCCGTCCTGCCCTTGTACGCTGGGCCAAAAGGATGAGATGCGGCATTTTTTATTGGAGCGCCTGGGTTGCATGGAGGAGAAAGGATGGGATGCGGCAGTTTTTTTTAATCTACACAACCACGAGGTGCTGGCCAGTATGCTTCTCTCAAGCCCAGTGCAGGACGGCAACCTTTGTGGGACAAAACTCGAACTCTAAAACGACAGGTAAATGGGGACGGAGTGAGTACCTACATTCATATCTAAATTATAATAGTAAAAAGCCACCGATTCGTCTCTTTCTTCAAGCAATCGAAAAGCTACAACAATTCATTTGCTTGAATTGCTCCTAACAACTCATGTACTTAAAAAACTTCCATGTAGTCACAGTCGCATGATTCATCATAACTTCTGCCACATTGCGTGTTTCATGTCTAAAGTAACTTTTCGAAGGCTGTATTGCACGTTTTCATGTCTATAATTTTCTTTTGTTCAACCTTATCATGTTAATTTCAAGGCGATATACTGGTCCAGAAGAAAAATATCAGGTGAGATTAATCTGTCAGTTCTCAGTTAAATATATATCTGACAATGATTAAATTCATCTCTTAGAATGTTGTAGTAAACAAGTTAATCAATTCAATCTTCACTAAGACAAGAAAATCTATTTCAAGGATCTTCTTCACTATGACACTCATGAAGAATTCATACAAAGCTAGAGATAAAATGAGAAAGATAAAACCTGCCAATATTAAAAGTTGATGTTAATTCCAGCCTTCATATTTAGATAGTCATCATTCATCATCTTTCTTTTTTGTAAAGAAAAAAATAGACAGACGCTCACTGCACACACGAGCAATCACCACAATGGTCTTCTCTTCTTTGGCGTTTCCTAGAGCATTGATCCACAATGCTTGTTGCAGTCGGCGGGGTTTTCCTTTTGGATGAATTAGCGATCCATTTTCTAACCATCCAATTCATATGCTCGCACATCTTGTGGCTGCCATCATCCACATAAAGTTCTACAAGAACCTGAGAGTTCTCAGCAAAGAATTTGGTGAGCTGGACCCCGAAGCAGTTTGGTACATCCATCCGAAATTGCAAGCTCACTCTTCTTAGGCAACTCTGCAAGCAGTTGAATGAACGCTTGCTCAGTCCTCGGACATCAGAAATCTCGTCTTCATAGGTCTTATCATCATCATCTCTACCCGATGAAATCGGTTGCCTTTTACGCTGCCGGAAGTGGTTGTAAGACTTTTCGAAATCCAGCTGAGCCTGGGTTCCCACCGAAGACTGCAAAGAAGATTCTGCTGACGCAATGGCAGTCACTTTGAGATTGAGATCACGAACCACGGGGCAGCACTGGAGCAAGTTCCCTATGGCAAACCCCGCCATCTTATTTGCAGGTTTGTAGCGTCCTTGTAGCTCAAGGTGCTGGACATTGTAGAACAATTTGTTCATTAATATATCATCCTGACCATCCTTGTCTACGACTGCAACACGATCAATCGCGAAATCAAGGATAAGCTTCAGGACCTTCACCATATGAAAATTCTGAGTAACAAACTGCCAGAAGTGTGCACGGATGTTACCCACATCTCCGTGCTGGTACCCGGTGAAGTTCAAGTCTGCTCGAACCACGCTGGACGGTTCGTGTGGCTTCAGGAAGAGCCTGTTGTGAACATGTCCCCTGTATCTAAAGTATCTCACCCTTGGCAGGTCGAGCTCTAACATGGCTGCTTCCTCTTCCTCGCCTGACCAGCTGCAGTCTGCAAAGACAAGGGCAATGACAACAGGGAAGCGGAGCCGGTGGCATCGCACCTGCACCCCATCAACAGTTCGTTCCTCCGTGAATTTGGAGGATTCCAGATGCAAGGTGAAGAGTTGCGGCGCCGCGTTGATGGTGTCCTGAAGACACTCAATAGAGACTTTGCAGCCTTGCAGCCGCAGAGCTGCCAGCCTAGGGAAGATGGTGCCAGGCGGCGCCGGCGTCAGATAGGTGCAGTTGATGAGTTGCAGATCACGGAGAGTCTCGGACGGCAACGACGCGAGGCAGAACCAGTAGTGAAGCTCACGGCTAGGATCAGGGCGGTAATTGACGGCGGCGACACGGAGTTCCTCGAGGTGCTGGGCGGACGGGTGGGCGAGCGCGAGGTCGACCATGCTATGCTCAATGGGCGATCTGCCGGGGACTATCAGGAGGATGAAGACCATCTCGTCCGCCTCAACGTTGAAGGTGAGCCGCGTGAGGCGGCCGTCGACGGCGTCGAGCGCCGCCTTGACGGCCGGGAAGAAGATCCCAAGTTCCTGGAAGGTGACGATGCCGGAGCCGTGCGCGCGGTGGTACGAGCGCCAGTCGAGGTTGATGGCGCCGGACGAGCGCCACAGCGAGCGCCACCGCCGCGAGAGCACGGCCGTGGACGCACCCTCCTTGGCCGGCGCAAAGTAGAGGACGCGACGGAGAAGGTCGTCAGGAAGGGCGGACAGGCGGTCGGCAGCCATTGCAGACGTCGTAAGCGGCGGCGCCAGGCGATCGCGTAGTCCGCGGCTCTGAGGACGCGCAGCTATACCTAGCAGATAACGTCTGCGCTGGAGCTATAGATTTTAGCGATCGTGCCTGGAAGGAGATTGTTAAGCCGGATTTTTGCAGGGGTCTATTTGGGCTGCATATCTCCAGCAATAGATGCTGCAGATATGCAGAACATTGATGCAGGTTTTGCAGAAGGCGACGTATCTTATGAGAACCAGATTCGTATGAGAACTCTGAGAACTCCAATCTGGGCCACATGATCTTGATCCAAGGGGGACGCATAGGAAGAGGTGGGAGGGGAAATTTGCAAAAATATGATTAAGTGGGTGGTGATTTTGCAAATCCCCCCTCCCACCTGAATTCAAGCGCACCATTGGATCAAAATCATGTGGCCTAGATTGAAGTTCTCATAATTCTCACACGAACCTGGTTCTCATAGGATACGTTGCCTTTGCAGAATGGCCTCGGAACTCTGGACCTATGACACAGCACGGCCTGGCCCACTTGTCTTTCGTGTACCGAGAAGAATCATCCCGCGGCGACCCATCGTGCTTGTCGTCTCGTGAACTCTTCTTTCAGAGACGCAAAGCGCCGGGTGGCGGAGCGGTGTCTACCACGACCTGCAGATCCTCGAGCGAACCTCCGCACCCAAGCACCATGTTATCCTATGAGAATTAGATTCGTGTGAGAACTATGAGAACTCCAATCTGAGCCACATGATCTTGATCCAAGAGGTGCGCATAAGTAGAGGTGGGACGGGAAATTTGCAAAAGTATGAATATGAGAGAAAAATAAATATTGCCAAGCATATGTGTCATATGCATGTCTGCTCGCAAAGTGGCGGCAATGATGATTTTTCCGAGCTATCATATATTTGGATTGCTCATCGTGCATGCCACACGCAGTGTCACCACCGACGGGAGTGTGCCGTTGGGCACATTCGCAAGACGGAGTGTTCACATTTTGTGAAGGGTGCCGTGTTCTTAGTCTTTCCATGCGGTACAAAAGCATAAACCTCCAAATTTTAGTGAACACATTGATTATTAGATTGGGCCAATGCAATGCGGACTAGGCCTACTATGATAAGTTGATTGGAGGCCCGTTTATGTATTTTGCTCTATAATAGAAAACAAATGAGGGATTGTCCACCGCAACTGTCATGTGCCTGCACTGTCAGATCCCGGTAGCTAAGTGCAATCCAAGTTTTGAATTGCTAGGAGCGCGTGCCGCGCACCATGCCACCGGCGTACACACTCGTGCTCTACGTGTGCCTTCATGCAGCACGCCATTCGTGTACCCGGCCGGCCACCCATTTTTGCACACCCGCGCCTGCCTCGGCGGGCGAAGTCCTGGTCCACGCCGCCCGATGACGTCGGTGGACGGGTGGATGCGGCCTCCTTGGCTGGCACGAAGGGCAGAACGCGCCGCAGAAGATCGTCGGGGAGGTCGACAGCGAGTGATGGAGCCTGTCGCGGCGAAAGCGAGCGATCTCGTCGTAGTCTGGGGCCTCCGGGCTCGGAGCTTTGATGTCGTCATAGAAGGTGTGGAGAGTGAACACTTCAATGTAGCAGCAGTTAGGACTTAGGAGTCGGATAATTTTCATGGCGGCGTGCCTGTGCGTCGACGGAACACCGAAGATTTTCACTCTTGAGACATGGAAGTCTGCCACGAGTCGGAGCCTGTCGCGTTCCCATTGTCGTGCGGCGTGGACATTGGCAGCGCCTAAACGCCAGGGGGACTTCTCGGCGCAGGAGGGGACTCCCAACGCAGACGAGGGCACGCAAAGGCCGGTCTCAATGAAATCAAGCATAGCAGTTCCAGTATAGAGTATGGTCAACGATTGGTGCTGTTCTGTGCGCGTCTTTGTAGTAGCGGCCATGGCACTAGCTAGTGTGAGGCGGAGAGCTCGACGGTGTCAGCAGCAGCGTTTATGAAGCGGAAACGGCAAAGCTGACGCCCAGAGGACAGGGTAACATGTTGTAGAACCAGCGGCTTGTCGTCTGTGCCTCCTCCAAGCTTCTCTGGTCGCCGGCGCCTGCGTCGGTTCGTGCACAGAGTCAGAGCGTCAAACATTTAGTTGTTCAAACAATCAGACGTCTGGACCGCAACTTGTGCTCAGATCACTGTCAACGAAGAAGGGCCACGTGCCGTCCGGCCAAGTCAATGGCGGTCCGCCCGAGAAAGTGCCCACCGGCCACCGCTCCGTGCCTCGACAACAAGCTGGCGTCGCTCACTTTGCGTTTGCAGATGAATTGACGGCCCTGTTTGTGCCACGATAATTCAGCAGGTCTGATTGTTTCAACAAAATCATTACACTGATCCCACGTTAAGTTTTCCTTGAATTCCAAACCACGCTGCTAAATCTCGCTTGTTAGCGCCTCTATTGGCTTAGCATGCAGCACCTTTGGTTTAAACGGAACGATTTTCACATTTCCATTTTTTAAGAAAAAGAAAATCTTGCTGTTCTAAGATAGACGAAAAAATTGTTAGTCACCTGGAGATAAATCAGAGAAGGAAGTAGGACTCGAAGAATTTATTTAATAATAATTTATGCAGCAGTGGTATCTTTTTTGGGAAGAAAATAAAAACATTTTTTGGGGGGAATCTACAATGACCAATGGATCAGCTGATTTTTTTTTTTTTACTTCATACTAGAAACAAAATCTTGCTCATGTTGCATGTGTTGCGCAGAAAACAATGAGAAAAATAGATTAAAAAAGTTATAATGTATAGGTAGATTACAACCACAATATCTGCAACAAGGGCAAATTTCTTTATGATTATTTCTTTGTCGGCACGAAAAATCAAAATACAATAGTTGTTTCTAAGAAACCATGATATGATATTTTGGGATCTATATGCTAAATAAAAGCTTATAGTTCCTCTTTGCATAGTTTTTGTGGTGTAGAATGAGACGAAAAACAAATATTTGATTGATCAAGTTGGATGTGAAAGGTCACTACTGCATCTTTGTTCTTCAGTTACTTAATACTTGTTGCTCGAAATAAATATTCTTAAATGCATGATATTCACCTAAATAATTTTTTTATTATACAATTATATAGCTAGAATCATTCATAAAAATAAAATCGGATCACTCTAGAAAGTATAGATTCTACAATCACGTGGATGACTAGATTTCTTGTTGGCCATAGGCGGTGAGCTCCATTCTCGAAGCTGCTGCCGGGTTCATGTGATTGGTCGTAGTACCAAGGGTGTAGGTTAAAAAAAGCTTGGTAGTGTCTAAATCTGGTGGTGGCTTCATGACTTTGACAATGTGCGTGTGGATGTTCTTGCATTTTTACTATGTTCCTGAATTGTATCATTATTGTGCATGACATCTTAGTTCAAACAATTATCGTACGTTTTAGTGACATGGTGTCTAGATATATGCGGTCAATTAATCAGAACAGGAGAAACACTCTATGCAAAATCATAGTTTCTTGTGAAGAACTAGGAAGTTCAAAAGTTTTGTGCTAAGAAACAAGATTAGAGGACTTGTTCAACTAACAAATATCCAATCATTTAGTGTTATACTATAGCCATGCTTCAAAATATGCTGGTTAAGCTAGTCATTGCACAATTGCTATATAGCAATGGTAACAATCTCTTTTCACAGAATTACCTTTAAGAAATATCCTTACAAATGTTCACCTTTATGTCATCTTCTATAATAGTCCCAATTTACAATATTGCCAAACATGCATTATTTTGATGAACATGAACATTCTAGAAATTTTACTTATATTGTTGGACGGAAATAGAAATTTCCGTATAGATCATAAATGCACAAGACAATTACTTTGGTTCTTCCCTACTACTGATGCAGCATGTGTCCCACTGAAAACGCAAGCTTGTCAAGCTACTTGTGAGTGTTACTGTTTCGGTGACACTGCTTGCTCCACAACAATGGTCAACACGGGAAATATGTTAACTCTCATGAGTTCATCGTATAGTTTCTGGTTTTGGCAGGAGATGAAAACGGGGTAGAATGCTCTTTGGCCTAGGCTATTTGACCATTTAAAATGATATAAATAGTAGTGATATAGTGAGAACTTTTTTTTGGGGGGGCTGATATAGTGAGAACTAAAGAGATAGCAAATGGGCTTTTACATGTTTATATATATATATATATATATATATATATATATATATATATATATATAACTACCCTATATCACTCCCTAGGTGTGAAATAATATTTCACACCCCAGCCAGCTTTTACATGGTCCGACCCAGCCATGCTCCAATGGACACACGCATGCATGCTTGCATTCCATGTTTATTGCTTTTAATTTTCCTTAGATTAAATGGCTCCTTAATGGAAAGCATTAATTGACAGCCATAAACCAGGTATATGCGATTTTTCCCTTCCTATTTGTATCACTGGCTTCACTATTTCCATCCATTTGTTTCTCTTCTTTTTTTCCCCTCTCATGACGCAGGTTCAGATGCCCTGGCGGCGTGAGCAGGACGGCGGCCAGCCACGCAACACCGACGTCCTCTCCGATGCGCTGAGCAGACGCCCCAAATAAAGATGTCAGATCCTCACACTCGTACAAATTGCTTTCCTATGTATCTTTGTTTGCTGCTTAAGTAATGCTAATTTTGTATGTTGATGATCGATTCTCTTGTTGCATGTGAATCAGAGATCCTAATTGAAGCATCACGTGGAAAGGATGGGATCAGACAAATCCATGATCCGGATGCAAGACCATAGGAGGATCTCAGCTAGGTAAAAAAATTCTGCCATCATCTTTCTCCTACTAGCATCCGTGCTAATTATTCCCACTTTTTTTATGGTTTTATGAATTTATTGCATAGCAGGGTGGAGGAGAACGAGGGCCTTTGATGGCCGAATGATACATGGAAAACAGCACCAAGGAATTTACAGAAAGTTTAAGAACCACACCTTGACAAGGTACCAGACTGCGCAGTTGACAGTTTTTCCCATCCCCATCGTTCTCATTTTGCCCATGTATCTTTTCTGATGGTTCTTTCATTTGGTACGCAGGAGTGCAGAGGAGGACTAGGAGCACTGCGATGGCGTTTTGCAACGGACGACAAGCCATTGCAGGTATTGACGTGACATACAGTCCCAGAATTCTCGAGCGCCCTGTCCTCATCCCACCTTCCTCCGAAGAAAACGCAGACACATGCACAGTCAAACTTTGTCGTTGTTTCATTTTATTTATGATTACTTTCAAATTTGTAATGAATGTGTAGTCATAAAATCATTGTATTCGAACTGCAAATAGTGAAAGTGAGATCAATATGGTTTTCACGGACAAAGACCACGTTTGTGCTTCAAACTACCAACTACATGCATGTACATAATATTTACTGTTGCATTTTTTTTTCTGAAATCGCAAAACTTTCTTATCATGTGCTCAGTTTTAACCAAGAATACCTATCTTTAATGTAACATCCCAAAATTTCATAACAATCAAAAAGGAATAAAAATCACTCAAAATTTAAATTTTTGTCTCGCTCTTATCTTTCCATGAATTTTCAAAAACAAAATGCACTAAATAAATTAAAACCTAGTTAGAATATGAAATTTACAAATATTAAAATAGTGCTCAAGTGTTTGCCTTCATTTAAAATCCACTAAAAGTTTGAACTTTTGAATTTACAACAAACTAAAATAATTATATGTTAAACCTTTGCAAATTCACCTTGAATTTGAAAATCTTTGAGTTTAAATCTGCACCAAAACTCATCATATGCATTTGTGAGTTCCTTCTTTTTATTTTGAGTATTTGCTTGATTTGTTCTCATTCAAATTTGAATACCAAATTCAAATTTGAGTTTGTGTTAAAAACCAGTGAAAAGAATAAACCTATTTCCTTTCCCCTAAACGATCTCGGGCCGATTTCCTTTTCTCATCTCGTCCGGCCCAAACGACAAGCCCAGCTCGTCTCCCTCTCCTTTCTGTGCAGCCCGGCCCAGCAGGCCACCCTTTTCCTTTTCCTTTTCCAAAAACCGCTAGTAGGCCGCAGCCCACTGCAGCCCATCTCGGCCCAGCCTGGCCCGTCTCCGTCGTCTTCCTCCTTTTGCCCGTTGGTCAGGGACCGCCGCCACCGCCGCCGCCGGACCGCCGGTCCGCGCCGCCGTACGCGCGTGCGCGCCACCCAGCCACTCGCATCGCGCCGTGCCCTGCGCTGACCCCACGCGTGCGCCGTCCCGCCAATGGACGCGTCGCCGTGCTGCTCCGCGTGCCGTGCCCCACGCGCCGCCATAACTCCGGCAAGCCTTCCTTGCCTCCGAAGCCTCCTCTTCCCTCTCCCTCTATAAAACACCGATGCGCGACACCTCCTTCTCCCTACCCAACTCTCCTTTCCCCTCATCGTTCACTGCCGAGCTCGAATTAGAGCTTTTCCCCTCTTCTTCCTCCTTGCCGGCCGCTCTCAAATTCGCCCGCTCCGGCGAGGTGTCCACCCCAATCCTCGCGCCCCAGCTTCGCACGCACGCCCCGCTTCTTCCGCTCCTCTCTGCGCAGCTCGGAGAGCCCCGGAGCGCCATCTGCGTCGCTCGTCGTCGTCCGCCGCCGCACGACCTCGACGTCGACCATCATCCCGACCACATCTCGCTCACCGCTGGAGCGCACCAGCTTCGCCTTGCTGCTGTGCACCTTCTCGACCATCATCAACTCGACGCGCGGCGCTTCCTCCCCTTCCCCGCCAAGCGCCGCCACGGACCGCCGCCCTTGTTCGCCGCTGCCCTTCGCTGCGTCGCGCCTGGCCGAGCGAACACGTGCTGTGCCTTCTCCGCGTTACCGCGCACCTTCTCGTCCAGCGGGAACTCGACGCGGAGCACCGGAACGCCCGCCTCGTTGAGCACCGCCTCCTCGCCGCCGCCTCACGTCGTCGCAGCGCGTCCCGCGCCCGCACGTCGTCGACGAGCCCCGTGGTGAGATCCCCCTGCCATACTCTCTCTCCCAGTCCTTTCCCCGTCGAGATTGGGCCACCGGAGCGCCGGATGGGCTACTCCGGCGAAACTCCGGCGATGGCTCCGCCGCCTCTGCCCTGTCCGGCCACCGCGCGTCGCCCCTTTCGCCCCTGGCCGCCCATTTCTAAACCGACGGCCACGATTAGATCACCCCATACCCCTTCGTTGTTTTAAATCGTGGCCGTCCGTCCCAGATCCAACGATCCACTTGATCCGGTCCACCGTGCTGTCTCGTGGACCGCTCCCATGAACCCAGTCCACGACGCCGTGGACACGGTCCATGCCTTTTCCATTAGAAAATAATTCGGAAAATCCTAAAAATCCCCAGCCCTGGTATTCTCGCAGATAAGCCCCTGATCTTTATTCTATTTATGTTCAAGTCCTGTCTTTTTACAGAAACAACCTTATATGTTTCTGTAATTATGTTTAGCCCCTGTCTTTTTGCACCGAGGCCCCTAAACTTTTCTGTATTTACAGACTGGTCCCCAAAACTTTCTGTAATTACATCTCAGTCCCAAAAACCTTTCTGTAATTATAGATATGCCCTCGGTATATTTCTGTAATTACAAGTAAGCCCCTAAAACCTTCGAATAGCTATAACTTCATCACCGTAGCTCCGTTTTGGGCGATTCTTGCGCCCACGCGTTCGTAGAAACGCATAGTACCCTTTGGTACTACTCTTGGAGCTCTAAAATGGACCAACAAACTGTCAATACCATATAATCTTCCCTCTTTTGATGTTCTCCCGTATCGGCAAGTCATATGACGTCAATGCCACTTGTCGCAAGTACGTGTTCGTCATTTGGCGTTGAGCCTAACCAATCTTGCAATATCTTTCACCTTAAAACCTAGTACCCCCCTCATCGCAATACATCGTTCCGCCTTAACCTGGTATGTCACCCGTACACCTTCACTCGCTAACAATACACCTACCCAATCTTCGTGATGTATCGCTTCGAAATCTAATACCCTAAATACCATGCCGGCAAATCCTGTGGCGTCGTTATCGCTTGCCACCAATGCTCATTCACCTCCTAGCGCGAGTGTAAACAATCCTGTTGTATCATTTCACACCAAAACCTAATATCTTTTATCGCGACTCAGCTACAAGTCTAACCTATCTCAACCCTCGCTCAATCGACCTTAACCTATTGTTCACCACCGATCCTTACCAAGCTTTGTTATTTATTACTGTTCTCGTATTTATGTGGTCCTTCATTGGAGGTTATTGGAATTGTTGTTCGTTGTTATTTAAATTGCTCGTTGGTCTTATCGATTGATCCTTGTCTTTTATTCGCAACCCTGCATCCATGTCATGCTCAATCACGTACACGTGCCATCGTCATGCGCTTAGTTCATGACAAATAACTAGTGGAATAATCTTAGTAATTAATCAATTTAGTAAGTAATAAATAACTAATCACCATTAGTTAATAACCTAATATAAGTAGGTAATTAAAGTGACACACCTTGCACTAGTACGTTTGTTGCATGAACCTTTATACAGGTTACGACCTATATAAAGCCGTAATGCTGCCAATGTACATCTAACACGTACACACGCCGTTTCTGCCTACACATACCCGCATGCATTTATCATGGCTTAGCATCCCTCATTTACATCAAAAGCCCTAGTGCTCGATGCATCACCCCTACTAGCCTCTTTTAAGATAATAAGATCTTCCTAAGGTAAAACCTAATACATCATGCATGATTTGTGTCTTTGATTTTTATCGGTGTTCTATTGGTTCTTATTAGAGTTAATTGGATCTTGTCTGGTTCTTCTCGGTCTTTATTTCCTCAGCAGTAGTTTGTTTATACGGTATCTTTTTATACGCTAGCTTACGCGAGATTCGAGGAAGAGTCAGAGGATTCAAAAGAGATTCAGAAGACTCAAGCTTCAAGGACGAGCTTCGACGAAGGACTTGAAGACATCGACCTCGACATACGAGTCAGAAGATACAAGCTTCTAGGAAGAATCTAAGGACCCGGATTACGAGGACGTGAAGAAGAAGACTAATTAGTGAAGGCAAGCTCTACCTCTCCTTGATCATGATTGAACCTACTGTTTTCGCAATGCACCTATAGAGCCTACTCTAGTATTATGCATCACTTGTTATTTTACTGCTCGTGTAGCTATGGACCTACTTGCTTATTGATATTGATGTCTGTTACTTAGGCATTGAATATCGGAATCCTTGTTTACCCTTGTTTACCTGTCACCTTGATAACCCTAGGATAGTTCCATCATTTCTATGATGGCACTTTTTACCTTGCTACTAGAATGCTTAGGACCCTTGCAATGTTTCTACATTGCTACACCTTACTCACATATATGCTTTACAACTGTGTTAAATGAGTTTGGTGGTGTGCGTGATATAATGGGTTTGGGAGTAGCACAACTGTGTTAGATGATGATGTTGATGGTGGCGGTGATGATGGGATGGGTTGGATTGCGGGCAAGGCCACTAGTGAATGATGTTGATGTTATAGGCCCCTAGTGTGGGATATGGTGCTTGCCCGGCCATATAAGGACCGGTTCTGACGCCCGTTAACATAATGATTCTCGTACAACCACGGAACCCCTATGGGAAGGACCTACCCTATCTTCCTGGTACTCTTGCAAATGCCATCTGGAGGCCAGTCGAGGCAACGAAAGCTCAGGAAAAGGACATAGGAAACGTACCTATGCTCCGGCTCGCGGAACCCGCTATAGGTTACGGGAGTGCCGCCCGTCCTGGTATGTGTTACAGGATCCTGCTATTCGTTACAGGAGCATGACGTACCCTTTTACAGGTGTACAGTGCCAGTGTGACCTTTCATGTCACAAGCCCCTGAATGTGATTTCGTGGTGGAATTGTGAGACTACTCGAAGGATATGGACTAGGCGTTATATACCCCCTTGCAAAGGGTGCATAGCCCGTGGGAAAAGATGTACAACCTCTGCAGAGTGTAAAATTCATCCGGATGGACGTTGTCACGGCATATGACACATTATTGTTACGCACGTATGGATTAGCCACTTCTCTCTTTCCTTGGCGTGTGAGTGGGTTGTAGTCAGCCCGTGTTTTGGAAGTGATGGCAAGTGTGCCGGGTCGTTATGATCCTTGAGGTCAGAAGGCCCAACTAAAACTTGGGAACTGGCGGGAAGGCTCCATACTCCCTCAGGGCCAACCAACTAAAATATTGACAATTAATTCCCTGTTTTATCTATGAATCCTTGTCTTGCTTTAGTGAACCCTGCATAAAGCTTGCTTTGCTGCAAATAAACCATATAGCCTCTTATTTGCTAAGACCAAGTATGCATGTGTATATATACCCTTGTGTAGTGTAGGGCTTGCTGAGTACCTTATGTACTCACGCGTTTGCGATTGTCGGTTTAGTAGGAGAAGACTTCGTAGAAGACGACGACGTTTGGGTTTTCGGTTCTGCCTCTCAAGTGTGCTTGTGGCTTTGGGCCAAGGTTTCCGCTGTCTGCTTCACCGTTAGCTGGTTGGTTGGACTTGGATATCTCCTTGTCGTACCGCCACTAAGGGTCCTATATCAGGTATTATGCTTATTTACCAATTCGAAGTATGCTTTTGATTATCATATCTGTGTTCTTGTGCGTATCAGCTACTGATCCAGGGACTGATACAGGATGCACAACATATTCCAGAAATGGGGTATGACAGAGTGGTATCAGAGCAATGCTTGACTGTAGAACGAAAACCTAGAGATTGTTACGCTCGAAAATGACTATTTTCAAAACTACTTGCAAAACCTTTCCATAGTAACTCTCCCCCTCTTGTTAAAAACCCATTGCTTCCTTCCATCCAACAAGAAGAAGTATCTGATCTGGAAACATCTGTGTACAGGAATGTTCAACCCAATGGACAATGAGGACTATGTGACCGTAGAAGTGGAAGGCAACTTGTACCAGGTTTACCGTGCGCCGGATATGGTTCCCAGGCAGAAGAACATGGTCAATGCTACTAAGGGCACCAGACCACCAAGGACGTGCTTCTATTGTCATAACCCTGGACATAAGATTGCCAATTGCTCCTACCGTGAGTTCAATGAAGCAAGAGCTACGGTTACCCACATAGAGAATAAAGTATCTCAAGTCCCAGCACCGCCTGCACAGATCCAATCTGCAGTACAGCAAGAGCGTCAAGAGCAAGAAGCTTGGGATAACATGGATGGCACGTACCTGTCACCTCCTGTCCTCGCAAGTGTACTTGCAAAGTTGACTAATCTGAAAGAGTCAGTGAAGAAGATCGATGAAGAGATCGACGATCTCGCAAAGCTGTTGCAGCCAAGAGCCACCAATGAAAGATGCAACAAAAAGAGAAAGAATGTCATACTAGGATCTGGTCAAGTTATGTCTGGAAAGCTCAAGAAGCCCCTGATCGCAGCAAAAGGACATACCTTTCACCAACTGGCTGATATGCATGAAGGCTCAAGCAGTGCAAATCTGCCACCTATGGTCTACCGAAAGGTACCACAAGCAAGTCGGACATGCTTTGCCTGCCGAAAGCATGGGCATTTCATAGCGGATTGCCCTGAACTTCTCGAGCAAGGAAATAAAGATGGCAATAACTAGTGCCAAAAGATTACAATCCTGAAGACGACAAAGCATGTCGAGTATGCAGACATGCTATTTGTGCCAAGGTACCCAAAATAAATCCCTCATGAAGGATGGCTTGGAAGAATGTTGTCACTTTCAATTATGGTACCTTGTCACAAGGATTAATGGTAGTACTTGTAAGGAGTTGTAATCTGCATAATCTAAGTTGTACTAAAGGTGTAATCCTGTTTGTGAGCAATAAAAGTATCAGTATTGCTATGAAATAATGTCTCGAGTTACCCTCAGAGGAAAATGGAATGCAAGTCCAGAAAAATCAACCTTCTGAAATGCAATGATCATGAATACTTGTGCCTGGTTAACTCTAAACGCCAAGTCAATGAAGCCCTCCAATGCAGAAGTGTGAGCAATGGTGTTTCTTTACCGACCAAATCATATGACCTTCTCGATTCCTTTTTGGTCACGGATTATTGGTCGAGTTTTGAGGACAATCAAGATCGATAGTCAACCTACCCTCGAGCCTTAAACCACGTTTGTAGTACGATCACACTCGAAGCCACAACAAATAAATCACGTTGTTTGTGTGATTCGATGTTTTTCTTTTGTTGTTTTGGCTCTTTATTTCTTGATTGTGTGCTCTTAATCTAATTAACTTAAACAATATAAGAACATAACAACAGTCTAATGTAGTAGCTTAACAACAGCTTAAGGCCAACGCCCCCACCTAACCCATGCCTAAATCCCTGTTGCTGAAAGCAGGATGCCGCCGAAGAAGTCTACCAAGACTCAGAACTGCCAGAAGCGCAAAGCAAAAGCACCTGGAAGGCATGACACCGTTGGAAGAACTGCAAGAGGTGGAACTAACAAAAGAAAGAAGCTAACTACTCAACAACGTCGAGAAGCAAGTCAAAGAGGCCCCACCGCAGCCCACAACCATGAAACTGAGGCAGTCCACCATGATGAAGAAGAAGTCAACCAAGAGACTGTCAACCATGACAACCAGGATAGTAATGTGATGCCTCAACCACCGCCGGTCAATCTCACCGAAGTGATGGCCAAGCAGACTCAACTCCTGGAAGTAATTACTCAGGGACAACAAAGCAGTTGTGGAATCAATTCCAAAATAACAGAGTTCATGAAACTCAAGCCACCTATCTACAACAGCGCTGAAGATGACCCTTTAACTGCGGATGATTGGCTCAAAAATGTTACCAAGAAGCTCGATATAGTCGCAGCCAGTGATCAAGAGAAAGTGATGTTATCCACTCACCAACTAGCTGGAGCTGCCGCAGAATGGTGGGATAACTTCAAGGAAACAGTTGCAGACCAAGATGGTATTACATGGGATGAATTCCAACAAGCCTTTCGTGAATACCACATCCCCGAAGGAATTATGGACATGAAAGCAGATGAATTCCGTAACCTGAAGCAGGAATCTATGGCAGTGAATGAATACATTCGAAAGTTTATGAAGTTGGCCCGATACGCCCCAGATGAGGTCAACACAGATCAGAAGAAGCAGAACCGCTTCAGAAAAGGTCTCAACCATAACCTGAGAGTACATCTGGTCACTCACAACTATCCAGATTTCAACACACTCATGAATAAAGCTATTTTGCTTGAAGAAGCACTGACAGATCAGGAAAATGACAAAAGCCACGAGATCCAACCTTCTGAGCCAGAAAGGAAATGTGAAGAAAAGGAATGGAAATATCCCCAAAGGCAGGGATACCCAAGGAAGAAGAAAAACAAACCACGTGCAAACCCTTCTGGTTCTAAGACTCCCAGTACTTGTAAGCAGGGCAGTGAAGGCAATCCACAAGATAAGAAAGTACCAAGAGCAAATCAGAAGTGCTACTTGTGTCAGAATCATGGCCACTTCATAGCAGACTGCCCGGGAGCTGTCACGCAAGGAGACAACGAGTGACAACCTTGTCAAAGTACAATCTACCGTATCTTGAGTTTGGACGTCAATGATCACAAACTCTATGTAAAGGTGTTGTAATATGAGCAACATGTTGTAATCTGTGCTTTTAAATATCAATGAACTGTTGAATCAAGAGTTGGTATGATGATGACATATATGGCTGTCTGTCTTGGATAAGAATAGATTTAAAACGACATAATTGGAAAGGTACTTACCTCCAACACCGGATAAACATCCACAGTAAGCTCATCCTTGGGGATAAATTGGAAATAAAGACGTTTGGAAAAGTCACCCATGGAATAATAAGAAAGGCCTAAATATTATTGGATAAGATAAGCAGAGCAACAATCGAATGTTATCCTTGGTACCCAAGTTAAAATCCTTTTAAGTGGGGTAGGACCCCATTCAACTGTGAAGAAAGTACATCCTCTACATCGATCGACAGTATCGGAGACCACTCCAATGACAAGAACCTGCCAACGAAGCCGCAACACCAAGAAGTCTTCAGCGAAATTTTGGATGTTACCACCATCAAGCAAGAAGACGCAGCAGAAGTTCTACACCATCCAGAAGCTCGTTCGAATCTCGAGGACGAGATTCCTTTTAAGTGGGGTAGCTCTGTAACATCCCAAAATTTCATAACAATCAAAAAGGAATAAAAATCACTCAAAATTTAAATTTTTGTCTCGCTCTTATCTTTCCATGAATTTTCAAAAACAAAATGCACTAAATAAATTAAAACCTAGTTAGAATATGAAATTTACAAATATTAAAATAGTGCTCAAGTGTTTGCCTTCATTTAAAATCCACTAAAAGTTTGAACTTTTGAATTTACAACAAACTAAAATAATTATATGTTAAACCTTTGCAAATTCACCTTGAATTTGAAAATCTTTGAGTTTAAATCTGCACCAAAACTCATCATATGCATTTGTGAGTTCCTTCTTTTTATTTTGAGTATTTGCTTGATTTGTTCTCATTCAAATTTGAATACCAAATTCAAATTTGAGTTTGTGTTAAAAACCAGTGAAAAGAATAAACCTATTTCCTTTCCCCTAAACGATCTCGGGCCGATTTCCTTTTCTCATCTCGTCCGGCCCAAACGACAAGCCCAGCTCGTCTCCCTCTCCTTTCTGTGCAGCCCGGCCCAGCAGGCCACCCTTTTCCTTTTC
The DNA here is from genome assembly GCA_007726485.1 of Eragrostis curvula. NCBI lineage: Eukaryota > Viridiplantae > Streptophyta > Magnoliopsida > Poales > Poaceae > Eragrostis > Eragrostis curvula. The sequence goes on along the minus strand of CM017440.1, from coordinate 7,664,253 downwards.
CTTTTCCAAAAACCGCTAGTAGGCCGCAGCCCACTGCAGCCCATCTCGGCCCAGCCTGGCCCGTCTCCGTCGTCTTCCTCCTTTTGCCCGTTGGTCAGGGACCGCCGCCACCGCCGCCGCCGGACCGCCGGTCCGCGCCGCCGTACGCGCGTGCGCGCCACCCAGCCACTCGCATCGCGCCGTGCCCTGCGCTGACCCCACGCGTGCGCCGTCCCGCCAATGGACGCGTCGCCGTGCTGCTCCGCGTGCCGTGCCCCACGCGCCGCCATAACTCCGGCAAGCCTTCCTTGCCTCCGAAGCCTCCTCTTCCCTCTCCCTCTATAAAACACCGATGCGCGACACCTCCTTCTCCCTACCCAACTCTCCTTTCCCCTCATCGTTCACTGCCGAGCTCGAATTAGAGCTTTTCCCCTCTTCTTCCTCCTTGCCGGCCGCTCTCAAATTCGCCCGCTCCGGCGAGGTGTCCACCCCAATCCTCGCGCCCCAGCTTCGCACGCACGCCCCGCTTCTTCCGCTCCTCTCTGCGCAGCTCGGAGAGCCCCGGAGCGCCATCTGCGTCGCTCGTCGTCGTCCGCCGCCGCACGACCTCGACGTCGACCATCATCCCGACCACATCTCGCTCACCGCTGGAGCGCACCAGCTTCGCCTTGCTGCTGTGCACCTTCTCGACCATCATCAACTCGACGCGCGGCGCTTCCTCCCCTTCCCCGCCAAGCGCCGCCACGGACCGCCGCCCTTGTTCGCCGCTGCCCTTCGCTGCGTCGCGCCTGGCCGAGCGAACACGTGCTGTGCCTTCTCCGCGTTACCGCGCACCTTCTCGTCCAGCGGGAACTTGACGCGGAGCACCGGAACGCCCGCCTCGTTGAGCACCGCCTCCTCGCCGCCGCCTCACGTCGTCGCAGCGCGTCCCGCGCCCGCACGTCGTCGACGAGCCCCGTGGTGAGATCCCCCTGCCATACTCTCTCTCCCAGTCCTTTCCCCGTCGAGATTGGGCCACCGGAGCGCCGGATGGGCTACTCCGGCGAAACTCCGGCGATGGCTCCGCCGCCTCTGCCCTGTCCGGCCACCGCGCGTCGCCCCTTTCGCCCCTGGCCGCCCATTTCTAAACCGACGGCCACGATTAGATCACCCCATACCCCTTCGTTGTTTTAAATCGTGGCCGTCCGTCCCAGATCCAACGATCCACTTGATCCGGTCCACCGTGCTGTCTCGTGGACCGCTCCCATGAACCCAGTCCACGACGCCGTGGACACGGTCCATGCCTTTTCCATTAGAAAATAATTCGGAAAATCCTAAAAATCCCCAGCCCTGGTATTCTCGCAGATAAGCCCCTGATCTTTATTCTATTTATGTTCAAGTCCTGTCTTTTTACAGAAACAACCTTATATGTTTCTGTAATTATGTTTAGCCCCTGTCTTTTTGCACCGAGGCCCCTAAACTTTTCTGTATTTACAGACTGGTCCCCAAAACTTTCTGTAATTACATCTCAGTCCCAAAAACCTTTCTGTAATTATAGATATGCCCTCGGTATATTTCTGTAATTACAAGTAAGCCCCTAAAACCTTCGAATAGCTATAACTTCATCACCGTAGCTCCGTTTTGGGCGATTCTTGCGCCCACGCGTTCGTAGAAACGCATAGTACCCTTTGGTACTACTCTTGGAGCTCTAAAATGGACCAACAAACTGTCAATACCATATAATCTTCCCTCTTTTGATGTTCTCCCGTATCGGCAAGTCATATGACGTCAATGCCACTTGTCGCAAGTACGTGTTCGTCATTTGGCGTTGAGCCTAACCAATCTTGCAATATCTTTCACCTTAAAACCTAGTACCCCCCTCATCGCAATACATCGTTCCGCCTTAACCTGGTATGTCACCCGTACACCTTCACTCGCTAACAATACACCTACCCAATCTTCGTGATGTATCGCTTCGAAATCTAATACCCTAAATACCATGCCGGCAAATCCTGTGGCGTCGTTATCGCTTGCCACCAATGCTCATTCACCTCCTAGCGCGAGTGTAAACAATCCTGTTGTATCATTTCACACCAAAACCTAATATCTTTTATCGCGACTCAGCTACAAGTCTAACCTATCTCAACCCTCGCTCAATCGACCTTAACCTATTGTTCACCACCGATCCTTACCAAGCTTTGTTATTTATTACTGTTCTCGTATTTATGTGGTCCTTCATTGGAGGTTATTGGAATTGTTGTTCGTTGTTATTTAAATTGCTCGTTGGTCTTATCGATTGATCCTTGTCTTTTATTCGCAACCCTGCATCCATGTCATGCTCAATCACGTACACGTGCCATCGTCATGCGCTTAGTTCATGACAAATAACTAGTGGAATAATCTTAGTAATTAATCAATTTAGTAAGTAATAAATAACTAATCACCATTAGTTAATAACCTAATATAAGTAGGTAATTAAAGTGACACACCTTGCACTAGTACGTTTGTTGCATGAACCTTTATACAGGTTACGACCTATATAAAGCCGTAATGCTGCCAATGTACATCTAACACGTACACACGCCGTTTCTGCCTACACATACCCGCATGCATTTATCATGGCTTAGCATCCCTCATTTACATCAAAAGCCCTAGTGCTCGATGCATCACCCCTACTAGCCTCTTTTAAGATAATAAGATCTTCCTAAGGTAAAACCTAATACATCATGCATGATTTGTGTCTTTGATTTTTATCGGTGTTCTATTGGTTCTTATTAGAGTTAATTGGATCTTGTCTGGTTCTTCTCGGTCTTTATTTCCTCAGCAGTAGTTTGTTTATACGGTATCTTTTTATACGCTAGCTTACGCGAGATTCGAGGAAGAGTCAGAGGATTCAAAAGAGATTCAGAAGACTCAAGCTTCAAGGACGAGCTTCGACGAAGTACTTGAAGACATCGACCTCGACATACGAGTCAGAAGATACAAGCTTCTAGGAAGAATCTAAGGACCCGGATTACGAGGACGTGAAGAAGAAGACTAATTAGTGAAGGCAAGCTCTACCTCTCCTTGATCATGATTGAACCTACTGTTTTCGCAATGCACCTATAGAGCCTACTCTAGTATTATGCATCACTTGTTATTTTACTGCTCGTGTAGCTATGGACCTACTTGCTTATTGATATTGATGTCTGTTACTTAGGCATTGAATATCGGAATCCTTGTTTACCCTTGTTTACCTGTCACCTTGATAACCCTAGGATAGTTCCATCATTTCTATGATGGCACTTTTTACCTTGCTACTAGAATGCTTAGGACCCTTGCAATGTTTCTACATTGCTACACCTTACTCACATATATGCTTTACAACTGTGTTAAATGAGTTTGGTGGTGTGCGTGATATAATGGGTTTGGGAGTAGCACAACTGTGTTAGATGATGATGTTGATGGTGGCGGTGATGATGGGATGGGTTGGATTGCGGGCAAGGCCACTAGTGAATGATGTTGATGTTATAGGCCCCTAGTGTGGGATATGGTGCTTGCCCGGCCATATAAGGACCGGTTCTGACGCCCGTTAACATAATGATTCTCGTACAACCACGGAACCCCTATGGGAAGGACCTACCCTATCTTCCTGGTACTCTTGCAAATGCCATCTGGAGGCCAGTCGAGGCAACGAAAGCTCAGGAAAAGGACATAGGAAACGTACCTATGCTCCGGCTCGCGGAACCCGCTATAGGTTACGGGAGTGCCGCCCGTCCTGGTATGTGTTACAGGATCCTGCTATTCGTTACAGGAGCATGACGTACCCTTTTACAGGTGTACAGTGCCAGTGTGACCTTTCATGTCACAAGCCCCTGAGTGTGATTTCGTGGTGGAATTGTGAGACTACTCGAAGGATATGGACTAGGCGTTATATACCCCCTTGCAAAGGGTGCATAGCCCGTGGGAAAAGATGTACAACCTCTGCAGAGTGTAAAATTCATCCGGATGGACGTTGTCACGGCATATGACACATTATTGTTACGCACGTATGGATTAGCCACTTCTCTCTTTCCTTGGCGTGTGAGTGGGTTGTAGTCAGCCCGTGTTTTGGAAGTGATGGCAAGTGTGCCGGGTCGTTATGATCCTTGAGGTCAGAAGGCCCAACTAAACTTGGGAACTGGCGGGAAGGCTCCATACTCCCCCAGGGCCAACCAACTAAAATATTGACAATTAATTCCCTGTTTTATCTATGAATCCTTGTCTTGCTTTAGTGAACCCTGCATAAAGCTTGCTTTGCTGCAAATAAACCATATAGCCTCTTATTTGCTAAGACCAAGTATGCATGTGTATATATACCCTTGTGTAGTGTAGGGCTTGCTGAGTACCTTATGTACTCACGCGTTTGCGATTGTCGGTTTAGTAGGAGAAGACTTCGTAGAAGACGACGACGTTTGGGTTTTCGGTTCTGCCTCTCAAGTGTGCTTGTGGCTTTGGGCCAAGGTTTCCGCTGTCTGCTTCACCGTTAGCTGGTTGGTTGGACTTGGATATCTCCTTGTCGTACCGCCACTAAGGGTCCTATATCAGGTATTATGCTTATTTACCAATTCGAAGTATGCTTTTGATTATCATATCTGTGTTCTTGTGCGTATCAGCTACTGATTCAGGGACTGATACAGGATGCACAACATATTCCAGAAATGGGGTATGACATTTAATGAGAAGGAATGCATGTCGCAATCATATCAATCAGACTTAACGATAAAATAAAACAGTTTTTTCCAATCAAATGACTAGCTTTTTACTCTCAAATGGTTGGTTTTTTACTACTAAAGGTTGTGACCATAGAACAAACAATATTTTATGGTCATACAAAAACGTTTTATGGTCAAAATATGACCTGGGACAAAACCAAATTCTCAGAACTAACAACTGTTGGGGCTGTCGGTACAATGGAATCTTGTATATTTTTTTTAGTTCAATGAAGATCATGAATTTCTGAGTAAATAGGAACTAACAAATGAGCTGAGTTTGTTGACGCGAATTCACTGTATTCAAATGGCAAGTTGTATACGTAATTTCACTGATAGTGTTGCTTTTAAAATCCCTTTTTTCGTGGCCTTAGATCATAAGGAACTTAAATCACAAATAATTTAAAAGGATGTCAACAAGGTCACAAATTATGAGCGCAGCAAATCACACGAAAGAATGAAACATCTTGTATGGGTTTCATGCAGTAATGCAAGTAAAAGTGCAAAATACTTATGTTATAATTGTAAAACTTGTATACTGCAAAGAGCAAAAACTACAAATGTTGATAATGGATATTGTTTTATGCACAAAAACAATCATGACTCTATCATTTGTGGTCTTCGTTTTGATCATGGTTGATCTTGTATGTTATGTATAACGGCCTTCATATTCGGGGTGACCTGAAAACATGGTTCATCAATTTTTTGATGCATGGACACAAATTTATAACTTAAAATGGTTGGAATTATCATATTGTTAAAAGATCAAGTGTGCAGACTTGAATTTTCGTTAACCAATCTAGCTTAACTTTTTGAGACGTTGCTCTTTGGATGTGTTATTTTTACACTCTGACATTCAATCATTATCCAATAATTTACGATTATATTTTTGCACCAGGGAGCATGCCCTTAAACATCTGAAGCTTTTTTTTACCATCCTTTAACTGTAAAAACCTGTCCAAGCGATCATAAATCTGAGTGCACTTTACACTAATGCACTTGCATATTGACCGGGACTACAAAAATTTGTGGTTGCAGGTTTATTTTTTTATTTCCTAAAGGTTGTGACCATAAAATTAACAACATTATGTTCTGACTAAAAAATGCTTTCCTGATCAAAATTTGTCTGAGAAAAAAACTAAATCCCAAATGACTGAGAACGAACAGATATTTTTTATTCTCAGTCATGTATTCACTAGTCAGAAAATCATTATATTTTGTTAACCGCAAAAACCTATTCAAGCTTTGGTAAATTTGAGTACCATTTTACACTCGTGCACTTGCATTTAGAATCGTGATTCAAAATTCTTTATGGGTGTGGGTTGATTTTTCACTTCTAAGGACTTTGACACGAACAATATTTATGGTTCCACCAAAAAGCTTTTACGGACAAAATGTGACTGAGACTAACATATTTTTGTGGTTACACGAAAATATGAGTGAGACTAACATAATTTTGTCATTACACCAAAATGTGACAAATCCAACCATGTTATTGCACGTGGTCATTGGTTATGTCAAGGCACCATCATACCATGCTATTTCTAGCTATCAAAATGATTATTTGGCTTAAAATAGTTGATGAAAAAATAGAGGTTGCCTAGCTATCAGGTGGTTGCAGTGTTGGTTATCCTCAGGTCATTCTTAACCATAAATATATATTCAACCAACAATAATTTTGATTGCTTGTTACACACACTTGTATATTCAATTGTGTAACACTAATATGTTTACAACTGTGGGTTAATTGTTTCCGATTGAAGGTTGTGACCATAGAACCGATAAAGTTTTACGACTGCATTGAAAGGCTTTTATGATCTAAATGTGACCGAGATATATAACACCAAAATCCATGGCAACTCAGAACTAACAAAATGTTATATGTTGGTGCATGGAAGCAACTGCCACTGATAGAAGTGTTCCCATAGTTCATTTTACTTGGATGTGACAGTGAAATAAATATATGTTTTACTAGTTTTTTGTTTTGTGTTCTATGGTGCCACTATGAATGTTCCACGGAACCTTATGGCAAATATTCATGATTGTTTGCAATAAGAAATGTGGGATAGTATTTTTACACTTGCAGACAGGTTTTACTATGCTGAAGCCTGAGCTTTTGTGGTCATGGCGAAATTTATGCTTTTGCATGTGCGATTCACATGTTTGTACAAGAATTTCTGATATCGCTTTGTCATATGTTTTCCTTATCACAAAATCCTACTGATTTGCAATTATGGTGTCCAGAATTTATGATCACAAAAACACATCAGGTAGACACATTGGGTTCGTCAATTTTTCTAGTTTAGCAACGCTGCCTCACGCCTATTCCAAACAATAATCCTTTCCTCATAATCACCATTTATTTGGGGCGCGAAGCTGTTGTGGTTTAATTACTGATTGACTGCTACACGCCAAAAGGAAAAGAATCTTTCTATTCTCCACACACATACGCGCCTGCATTGAGATTGAATTAAAGGAAGCTAATTAATACGGTATTATGGCTGTGTTGATGGCGTCATGATGCATGGTGCGTGCTAGTTGTGTGGTGCGGCACAGGAACCACTTAGGGGGGCTGGGGTGTGATATAATATTTCACACCCAGGGTGTGAATTAGCGCTGCCCTATATATATATATATATATATATATATATATATATATATATATTTGAAGAACTCTGGAGGGGAGGCCCCTACTGAATTTTTCCCATTAGTTATGAACAACAAAAAAACCTACTGGTTTGAATATGTGTTGTAGATGTGTTGATGGTCGTACATTTGTAGGAATCTATGGTGACATTAGGCTCACCTGAATATCTAATTTCAGACCATAAAACAAAAAGTTTGTTACGAAAACAAGCTGGTTTTGCTAACCGAACCGCAGCGGTTTTCGTCGTTTTTTGAACCTTGCGTAGCGAGAACTAGAGTCTGGATCAATTTGAGCAGTGCCTTAATTATGACATTTTTAAATAATCTGCATGTAGCAAAACAGATTTACCAGGAAGGTTTGGCTCACTTGCCTTCCAGTTCCATCTTCTTTTTTACATTATCTTTGTACCCTCCATCAAACAGCAACACGTCGAGGGGACTTGAGCACATCCCCCGACCCCTCCCCCCCCCCCCCCCCCCCCCCCCCCCACCCCCACCCACGTACGCGTGCATTTAGAGGAAAGTACACTTCCGGGTTTTTTTTCCTAGCAATCTATAATATATATAGTTACAAAGAAAAGAAGCCACCACGTTCGCTCTCAAGGCCTAGAAATTCCAACATTAATGAGAAAATTACCCACCACTATCATTATGAAAAAATAGTCACAAAACCCCCTATAAATATTTATAAAGTATCTAATTCGGAATAATAAAAATAGGCAAACATACCCCTTGCACCTATATCTATATTACCAACCATGCCATTATGAGTAAAAAATAGCTAAATTCAAAATAATAAAAAATAGCCATAAAATATCCCACCTGCCTATTTCTAAATTACCCACCATGCCATTATGAGTCAAAAATAAGCTAAATTCGAATTAACACCTATTTCTAAATTACATGCCAAACAATTATAGGTCCAAACAATAACTAAATTCGGATTATAGAAAATAACTGAAAATATATCTAATTCTTATTTCTGCACCATACCATTGTGAGTCCAAAATAGCTACATTTTGGAATAATAAAAATATCCAAAATACACTTAATTCCTATTTCTAGCTAGGTAGCATGGCACATTCTCCTTTTTTTTAGCATGATATGTTTTCTTCAAAATATTTTTTTTAAGCACGACACGTTCTTTTTTCCTACCATGCATCACATATGTTAGTTGTTTAGCATGGCACATTTGAACTGACCTCACTCCTAAACCAAAATTAGGTTTCTTTGGGCTCTACGTGGATCTTTTTTTAAAAAAAACTTTCCAAAATAGAAAATAATATCAATAATACTGGGTAAATTCATGCATCTTAGGAGGTAAGATGCCATTTAAAGTCTTTAAATCTACTCAAATGTATTATGCAGTGACAAGGTTATTTTATTTTATATTATATCTGTGATTCATTTGTTATTCGAACACATTTATCATCCAACAAGTTATCGCAATATTGGTTTTTACATGCTACTTATAACCTGGTAGTTGTATAGATGAACACCACTTGTTATACTCTGGTTGGATCCTATAGTTGGATGAAGCTACAAGTAGATTATAAATCAAATACAATTGGTTAGCTAAGACACGATCCAGGATAAATGATGACGCATCTCACACTCAAATTGAGGGATGATGAGAAAATTTTCAATCTATTTATACTATTTTATAAATATAGAGTATAAAATAGATAATAAAAATAAACTAAACTTTTATAATAATATAAAAATATTTAAGTAGCATAGTAAGTCTAGCCGCGCAAATACGCGGGCGGCTATACTAGTTAAATAAGACAAGTATTGACAATTGCCTTTGCCAGGCTTGATTGAGGTCGTACATCGGTTGCAGCCAGAGCTGAAACCAATGGGGCAGTACTGCTGCCTGCAGCTGTTGATCTCGCAATCTCTCAGTCCCGAACGGACCATCCGGATGCTATCAATCGCACGCACCACGGCCAGGCCAGACCAACACGCTGGTGTTCGGCTCAGCACTGGTCCTGCCCGCCTCTTTTTACTTGTCTGTCCGTGCGTGCCGACATCGCTAACAGCAAGACATGCAAACGCGACGGTGCAGGGTTCAGGCTTCAGAGTTTTAGACGCAAAGCCACTGAGTGAGGCGTTGCATGCCAGGGCACTAGAGTGCTGCTGCTTGTGTGTTTGTTCATTAGTGCCATGGCAACGTACGTGTTCTCATGACGGCTCGAGAACGTAACCGGGAAGTGTTTTCCCTGAACTCTGGTTCAGGCTACTATCCGATTGATATCCACTACACAGAAGGCCAGAAGCTGTTCTTTGCTGTGTTGATTGGGCCTTGGGGAGATACATACAGTGAAGGAAGCATATATACAAGGCCAGAACTGAGATTCAGTAGGATACTGAATGTACGTACGTGCTGTCTTCGAAACGCGAGGCGTCTCTTGAGAGAGCTGTTTTCGAAACGCAAGGCGTCGAGCTGCGGAGCGTCGTCGATAACGCGCTGTAGATCCCCGAACGAAGCTCCACACCCTACGAACACGGCGGCAGCGCCGGCCACGAGGTCGCGGTAGTTGACGATCGATGTGCAGGTCACGACTCACGAAGCGCCTCGGACGGCAGGGAGGCGACGTCGAGCCGGTACAAGGCGTACATGGTGGTTATTAGAGGCAGGGTGGGCGTGGCCGCCGGAGGGAGGGGCCGAGACACAGAGCTCATCGACGCGCCGCTGCGGCGGGTGGCAGACGACGGCCCAGCCTGGGCCCGCATTCAAAACCCACGCAGCTCCCTCCCGAGCCTTTGACTCTGACCGACGACCGGTCAACAAGGTCGTTCCGAGCCGCACGTCCCGGATGGAACGGCTGCCAGGACGGTCTCAAAAAAAAAAAAAAAAAGCTGCCATGACCGGTCAACAAGGTCGTTCCGAGCCGCACGTCCCGAGCCTTTGACTCTGACTGAATCTCCACACTCTTGCAGCCGCAGCTGCGGGAACACGACGGACGGAGCCGCCGCCATAATCTCGCGGCTGTTCACGATGTGCACAGGTCACGAATTGAAGCGCCTCCGGTGGCAGGGCATCGACGTTGATCGAGACGGTACGCCGTGGCTCGCCCGATCGCCTCCGTGCTCTGGAAGTTGCTTTCTCTCCAACCATCCTCAGATGCATCTCGGCCTGCGCGTCATGCTTGCCGCACGACGGGCGTCGTGGCGTCGCGTGGTCGCCAGGCCCGGCCCTGAGCCGGTGCAAGCGGTGCAGCCGCACCGGGCCATCAAAAGCCAGGGGGCCTCGATCTAAACATGTATGTACTATACGTATCTTTGTCAAGACCTGGCAGCCAAGCTAAAATAAAAAAAAGGCCGAAGCCCACTGTGGCGTCGTTTGGTTTGGATTTTGCGATGCTTTGCGCTTGCGTACATGTATACACGTACAGGTAGGGTACAGACTACATAAAACGAATCGTCACTTTGATCGTCTAACGACGGCTCAGCTTCTGAACATCGCCTGACGACGGCTCGCCTGCCGCTCCTGCCGCGCGTGATTGCCTTGCCTCATCTTCATTCGCCAATTCACCATTGCTTGCGCTTCATCCATGCGACTCAAAGACAGAAAGACTACGATTGATCGTCGCCGCCGATCTCACTTCCCGCTCTTCATCTTTCAAGGTTAGAAATCCCAATCCCTAAATTCTATTGTAATGTTCATGCTGGATCAATTTGATTGGATTAAACAAGTCATTCCTTGATGGTTTCTTTTCAATTTGTAGGATGAGAAAGCATGCATCTGGCAGTGAGAAAAGGAGAAAAAAGAAACGTGGGGAGGAGATGAGTGAATCACAGAAAGGTGATATTCATGAATTTTTCAAGGGTACAAAAACAATTTGATGAATCAATTGCAGTGAAGAAATATTGCAAGCTAAGAAGGCTTTTGAGGCTAATTATTTTCTTTTCATGGTTGATATAGTGACAGCATAATTGAGAAATAGATTTGAAGAACTTCAAGTGTTTAAATACAAAGCTCAAGAACCTTGACATTATTGGATGATATTGAGCTAACTGATTATTGCACTAGAAGTGTTAGAAGAAATTGCTTCAAGTGATCTATATATTGGAGCTTTTGTAGTACGTAGCTTATGCAACTTATTTATACTTAAGTGTTAACGAATCTTCATGACGATTAAAGTAAAATAATTGCAACTGATAGATTATCTTATTTTGTATTTACGCTCAATGGGGGCCTCTATTTTTCATTTCGCACCGGGCCACCAAATTCTCAGGGCCGGCCCTGGGTCGCGCTCCACGACTGAACCGTCCCGGCGGCCGGCTGGCCATGCACAGGCCCAAAGCTGAGGCCGTACGTCGCGCGCTCGTGCTTGTGTTTGGAGTCCCCGTGCCGCGAGGACGCCGCCGCAACTGCACCGCACGCCTAGGGGTGGTTAACGAGCCAGCTCGGCTCATTAAGACTTGGCTCGTCAAAGCTCGTTCTGATAACGAGTCGAGCCGGCTCGGCTCATTAAGACTAACGAGCTAAAATGGAAGCTCGGCTCGGCTCATTTTAAAAATCGAGCCGGCTCATTAGGCTCACGAGCCAAGTGTAATAAAACTTTGATGACAAAACATAGGTAATTTTAAGCTTTTTAAATTATTAGCGTGTGTTAACAATACAAAAATCATAATATAAAACAATATTGTAGAAAAATATCAATCTAAGTCAACACAGGTGGAAATAAATCAAATAAAAACATGATCCAACATTAAACATGATTTTCTTTATCTATAGTGAACTTAGTTTATTTATTCGATGATAAATTGAGCTTCTCAACATAAAAAATCTACCATCTTATTAGAGAATTAAAGTTGATATTTCTATATAATCGAGCCTATCGAGCTAACGAACTGTTCGCGAGCAGCTCACGAGCTGGCTCGTTAACAAACGAGTTAGGATAGAGGCTCGGCTTGGTTCATTAAGAAGACCGAGCCGAGCCAAGCCGAGCCAAAACTATGATCGAGCCGAGCTGGCTCGCGAGCTTCGAGCTTTTTTGCCAGCCCTACGCACGCCTCAGTACGTGCTCTAGATGTCGTCGAGAGTGAAGCCGCGAGCTAGACAAGCGCCGTCAAGGTGACCCCGCCGCGGAACAGGGGGCCCTTGGTCCTAGCTAGGTGCCTGAAGTACGTAGGCTTCATCATCCGCTCTCACTCTCTAACTATTACGATGGACGTCAATCGAAGCTCGACGCTGGCCACGAGCTACGAGACACATTTTTAAGCTGTCTTTGGGGCAACATTATGGCCGGGCACACATGGGACTACGCCATAATTTTTAGAAGTACTAGGAAGGTGGCCCACGTAAATTGCGCGGCTAGGTTTGTTATATTTTTATTTTATTTTTCAACATTGGTTTTCTTCATGTCTTTTCGATAAACATTTAAGATATTTTCTTTCTATTTTATGAAACGTTGTACAACATAAATTCATATATAGTGTATGTAAATAATCCATGAATAATACTAACGCCAGCAACTATGAATCGATGTCTCTTCTCACTAATCGACCTGTTATATCTTTCTTTTTCACACTTAGCTACGTCAGGTCTGTTTCCCTAATGTCTGAGCCTCTAGCTAACACATAATGTCAATGGTCATAGGTCCGTCGCTGCAGTCCGCTGCCCCAGAATGCTCTGCATTATCCATCTCCGAGCATGTCGATGATCATAGGTCTGCTTGTCTCATCTTCTTCTTCTTCTTTTCTTTATTAATCTTCTTCTTCTAGCCTTTTACTTTTGCTTCTTTACCTAACCAACTGATCCACACTCGAGTGTGGTTATATGAGAAGGTGTTAGCCATCTACTATGTGGTTTCGGCTCCCGACATCCTGCGAGCAAGGAACTACCAAATCATGAATAGTCACAGATTGGCTCGCAAAGACCTCAACTATTACCGTCTTGATTCCATTCCTCTCACGTGCATCCCTCGTCAGCCGATGTATACGCTGCTTCAAGGGGGAGCTCGACGGTCAGTTGCACCGCCTCGGACCACATGATACAATTGAAATCCGAATTCAATAGCATGGAGTCGTTGTTCAAGCGCCGAGGTTGACGGGGAGTTGCCTGCAAGAATCAAGGCAGGAAATACGTCACACATTTAGAGGCCGTAGTGGAAATCCGAAACTTCGGGTATGATGTCGCTAGATAGGGTCGGATCCTATTGAATCAAGGCTCGGCTGAAAATGTCCCATAACTGGTTTATGTGATTATTGCTTTCGACGATTGGACGAACGCCACGACGAACCTCTTGCTGACCAGATTACTTTGCATCCTCCTAATCTATTTTCTGCATGCATTTGATGACTCGACGGCCATGGTAATCAACTTGCTGACCATAAGCCAACTGCATCGCGAGTTCATCCACGCAACCGACCGTATGCCTCAATCTGACCGACGTTGGCCATCGTTAACAACTATTTTCTCCAAGGCATTAATCAGATGGATTCTTATATACTTGTTTCAGACTACTGTAGATATTTTTTAATTAATAATGATGATACGGCTGGCCGGACTCTATCCCAAGCACGACTTATTTTCCTCTTTCGGTTTGTTATTCAGTATTTTATTTTATTTACAAATTGTAGTTGGACATGGAGCATTTGGTTTCTTCTTTTTGCATGTGATGTGCAGTAACAAACGCCCATGTGTATGGAGCTAGTCCTGGGACTTGGGCCGGGCCAAATCTGGGTGGGCCGCGGCCCAAACGTTTGGCACGGCCCGAAGGGGTTTCGTGCCGTGCCGGCCTGGCCCGAACTGACGGGCCGTGTCGTGCCTAGATTTTGGGCTCGACGGGCGGCACGACACGGCACGGTTGAATGGGCCGTGCTCGGGCCGGCACGGCACGATGGCATGGCTCGATGGCGGCCAAGGTTCATTTTGTATTTTGATTCGTATTTAAAAATTCAAATTTGTATAGAATTTGCATACGAAGTCCAAATGAGTTGATTTTTTTCTAAAATATTTAAAAAATAAGATCTATCATGTGGAATCTTTTTAATCAAACTTTTCTAGTTCATTTTTATACTAATCAGTCAACACGTTAATGGTCACTATTTAACATTTTCTTTACCTTTTTGTAAATCACCAAAGGAATTGAATTTTTAAATAATTTTTTGTGTGGGCGTACAACTTCTACATATCTACACATAGAATTTTTGTATAATTATTTTGAAGCATTTTCGCTTGTGTAAGTGCGAATTTCTCTTCATTTATCACAAAACCTCATTACTTCTATGTTGTTTAGTAAAATTTGAACACACTTTGATGCAAACATTGTTCAAAAAATTCACCATAAATTGTAGAGGTTTGTGTTGACTTGGAACAGCTCCACACCAAAATTGAGTTCAAAATCCAATATATGTTTGGAGATAAAAAAAATGCAAAAACTCATTTTTCCTTTGTTTTTTTGTTACACTCAAAGTATGATGATTTTAGAACTCACATTTGATATACACATGTAATATAGCTTTCTTAAAGTAGTGTAATTTTTTCAAAATTTTTGAAATTTTATTTTCCGTGTAACACTATAAGAAGAATCAATTCGAACAACAAAAATGCGCGTTCTCTATGTTGAAAACGTATTTTTGAAGTAATTTGTCAATTAAACCGGGCCGTGCCCGTGCTTGGCACGGCCCGACGACGGCCCGCCGTGCTCCGTACCATGCTCGGGCCGCATTTTTGCCTTGTCGGGCCGACCAGCACGGCACGACGCGGCCCGACGGGCCGTCATGGCACGGCACGGAACGGCACGAAGCACGACGGACCCGTGCCGTGCCGAGCACGGCCCGAGTCCAAGGACTATATGGAGCTGCCCGTGCCGTGCCGTGCCGTGCCGTGCCGTGCCGAGCACGGTCCGAGTCCCAGGACTATATGGAGCTATGCCCTGCATGCCTGCATCAGCTGGACCTTGAATAGTCCTGATCATCAAAGATATCTGAAAGAAATCGGTAGAGTTATCTGTTAGTTTATCGATTGTAGCACTTGATCAGGAATTGGTTATAACCTGCATGCTTGAGTTTCTCTTCTGGCGAAAGGACGAAACGTCATGGCCGACTTCTTACATCTTCACGTTGGTAGCCTGGGACGGTGGTTGAAAAAAGAGGCAATTGTGTGCAGCGTTGCCTGTTTGTTTTCCCTATCAATCCACGAGCAGCAACGTTCGGTCCGATCAATCCGCAAGCTGCAACGTCCGAACGCATATGCCCTGCAATATTTCTTTTTTCTTTGACTTGAGTCAACCAATCACCTCAGGGGTATTTTAGTCTAGTTTTTTCTTAATGGCAGTGGTGGGGATTTTACTAGGGGAAATTTGCTCTTGGACACTCTTCAATGGTGGCTTTGCCAATGGACACTATTCAAGTTGGGTTTTGCCA
The DNA here is from genome assembly GCA_007726485.1 of Eragrostis curvula. Taxonomy (NCBI): domain Eukaryota; kingdom Viridiplantae; phylum Streptophyta; class Magnoliopsida; order Poales; family Poaceae; genus Eragrostis; species Eragrostis curvula. Next base: position 7,648,540 of record CM017440.1, on the reverse strand, counting down.
ATGGACACTATTTAGTTGTGGTAATGGGCTAATAGACACTCAAAATATTAGAATATAACTTTCCTTGCATAGAGGAGAGAGATTATTTCACAAATGACTAAACTGCCCTTGCAACAGTTTTAGCACATCTGACCACATAATCTTATTTCTTTGTTTAATTATATGTCATAAGCATTAGTAAATATTTTCCAAGTGAAATGTCAAAACTTGGTCTGGCTCCACTGACGAGAAAACACCAATTTCAGACTTCGTCTGGTTCGACCAAGTATCCAGAGGCAATTCCGTCCTTTGGTGTTTTCTCTGTTTTCTTTTAATCAGAAAATGATTATTTAAATAGGTTGAGTGTGTTTCAGCTAATTGCCACAATTCAGTGATGTCTTTTGGAAAATCTAACATTGAAAGATGTCCAGCAGAAAATACCAGCATTGTAGGACGTTTTAGAGCAAATTTCCCCAATTTACTAACAGGTATAGGAATAAACTATTTTTCCTTTTTTCGATTAACGTGGTAATTTCGTGACCTTGAGAGCAAACATGATGGCTTCTTTTTCTCTTCAAATACTAAGATAATAGATAGATTGTTGAAGCTCTCCCGTCCCCATGCAATATCCATGTACCATACTAGTTACTAGTATGATCCGGCGCGCTTCGCGCGCCGCTTGTCTAATGTCGCGCCACATGGAGTCGTTAAGAGGCTTGTTCATTTTTACTGATGTGACCTAAAGCATACAAAGACAATTTGATTTGGGATCACTAACTATAATAAGTTATATGTGATCCGCGTCCGCGTCTTTATGGATCACTAACTATATATAGTTCCCAGCACTTTGCTGCTGGAAGTAGATTGTGCGGGTACTACAATGGCGGTCAACATAACATAGTTAGCAAATGCTCAGAAGTAACTGTCCACAATATTACATGTCACGGTACATTTGGATAGCTGTTGATGTTGCAGTCTACCTTTAATAATTCTAATTTGCTAAATTGCCTTTGATGCATTTCATTTTGACATGCTAAAATTTACTATGCAGCTCATTCTCTATGCTTCTTCTTCAGCTTTCTCCTTCGCCACTGTTCACCTCCTTTCGTTCCTCAGCTTCTTCTTTGTTTTTCCACTAGGATCTGCATTCTAAGTTTTATACTACGTCATTTAGATTCATTCTCATGTGCATTTTGAGTAACCTTTGCCTCTGCCTCCATCAATGCTTCCAGGTTTGACCCTAGCCTTTCAAACTCCTCTAACAGGTAATCAAACATTTCTTTCTTCTTTGAAGCTTTAGAAGTTAGCTGCACAACACATTAAATCGTAGCAACTCGTTGCCTTCAGATGCATCAATAGGCTTGCTCTGAACCATTTTCTTCTTCCTCCAGCAATCTAGAATGTATTTATCTGGTATCTTACCAAATAACTCTTCCTCCTCTATTATTTTTAGGATCTAGCAATATACAGGAGATTCGGAGCAGGTTACTGATTACTTTTCCTACTTCAAATAGCTTAAGGATTTTTGGTAAGCATACAAATTTTGTACCTAACGTTTATTCATCATTGCACATGATATCCTAGTTCAAATGATCGATTGATGTAAATAATTATGTTTTAGTGACATTGTCACTACATATATTACTGAAAATCATACGTTATTATGAAGAACTGGTGAGGTCAAAAGTTATATCTGCAGAAATATGATTACAGCACTTGGTTCCACTAACAAAGTATCAAAATCAGTTGGTGTTATATTGTAGCCAACCTTCAAAACATGCAAGTTACGTTAGTCATTCCATTTACTGCTATATAACAATGGTAACAATCTCTTCTAACAGAAACACCTTTAAGAAATATCCTTACAAATATCAACCTTTATGCCATCTTCTATAATATTGCAAAAATCATGCATTATATTGATGAACATTCTAGAAGTTTTTCTCTATAAGATAAGACTTCAAGGATAACTGCAGATGTGAAGACTAAGTGAAGGAAGATATACTATATAAGAATTTCGGCCAAATTATTTTTAAATTATAACATTCGCATTATAAGCAGCAATATCTAATACTTTCTGCTAGAAATACTACATCAAATGTACCTATATTTTTTGACATGTAAAAAGAAAAATTCCATATAGATCAGAAATGCAAAAGTCTTATATTACTTGTAAGCTTCCCTACTAATTCTGTGGCATTAGTGTATTATTGTAAATGCAAGCTTGTCGAGCTACTTGTTACTTGTGAGTATTACTATTTTGGTGACACTGCTTGCTCCAAAACGTCAAATATGTTAATGTTCATGAGTTTCATATAGATATGGTGATGTATCTGGTTTCGGCAGTAGCCAGTAGATCACAATGAGATAGTGCTCCCCTAGGCGCACTATTTGGCCATTTAAAATCATCGAATCAGTAGCTATATAGTGCCGACTAAAGTATGAGATAGCAAATCGTACTGCTTTCAACCGTTGCATGTGCATGCAGGCAATGGCAATGCACCGCGATCCAGCTCCGGAGTCGGCTAGTTTCCATGGAGGCGTGCCTCCGAGTGGCGTGGAATACCAAAGTTTCTCGGACTTTGTGTAGAAGAGTAGAATTGATATAATGGATGATTGTATTGCTGAGCCCTGTAGGCGGATTATATAGGAGTACATTGCTTGGAGGGCAAGAAGCCTCCGGTAGAGATAAGGTAAGCCAGGATTACATGATCCTAATCTAGGAGATATCCCAATATACTCTAACACTTTGGTTTGGGAACAGCCGCATCGTACCTGCGGGCCATCATATGGATGTGGCGAGCCTTTTCAGCCTCCCGCCGTCCTGGGTGGCAAGCGCCGCCACGGCACCGCGGAGGAAGCCGCTGGCACCCGATGCGTGCGCCACGATGGGCTGCGGTGGACGAGGCTCCTTGACCGGCGCAAAATATAGATAGATTGTTGAAGCTCTCCCGTCCCCATGCAATATCCATGTACCATACTAGTTACTAGTATGATCCGGCGCGCGAAGCGCGCCGCTTGTCTAATGTCGCGCCACATGGAGTCGTTAAGAGGCTTGTTCATTTTTACTGATGTGACCTAAAGCATACAAAGACAAATTGATTTGGGATACATGACAATCAAAAGTTTTGTGTAGCCCTTCGCGGTAGGAAAGGCAGTCTGTATCTGCAATGGCAGAAAACTGTACATATTATCTCACTAAAAACAACAATTACAAGAGCAAAGTATTGCTAGCTAAAAAAATTCTGCTGAAACATAAAAAACTCATATACAAATACACTATCTTAGTCCTAGTTAACTTTATGCAAAGAACAATGATTTCTACTTACGTGAAGCAAGCTTATGCAGAGAACCACAATTTTACACGTCTATTGCAAAATAGCTATTAGCATAAAAGTAGGAAGGCTTGGCAACCTCAGTAGATAGCTTTCACACTCACAACCATGACACTAACAAAAGCTTGACGAATCCAACCATCACGCAAAAGGAAATTAAGGAGGTGGCATATGCGGTGTCATCAGGTTGGCCCACGCACATGACCATGGTGAATGAATCATGAGCGAGCACTGTTAGTCCAGCACTTTGCAAGTAGTATAACATTTACAACATAAAGAGTTTGTAACAGCATAGCTACAAAATGGCCAACGGACATTGATCAGTAGCCCAGCACTCTGGCCTTGAAAGGAGCATGAAGCAACCAAGCTTTTCACAGCAAACGAAGCTGCAGACATAAGCATCTGAAAGTTTAGAGACAGACACTATTAGGAATACATCGTGTAAACTAACCAACTATGCATAGGTGATTACGGATTATGAAATAAGAAGGAAATTATAGCATGAATTTAGGCCTCCCTATATTTGGCACCTGATCTTCGATCCATCACAGCAGCCTTGCCCAACCCAACAGTGACTATATTGGGGTCTGTAAGCCGGGAAAGCGGAAATCTTTTAGACTAAGATATCCACATGACTGTTTTTAACCAGCAAAGTGTCCATTAAGTCATAAGCAAACTAATAAAACTCACAAAGAGGAGCCATTGTTACCCACCGGCATGTTTCCTGGAGAGCTATCTGAGGTAGCTCCGGTTCTCTAACATCGACAATGCATAGTTTACATGAAAAATGCCACAAGGGAACAGAACCAGGTCGGCTGTAATGAACATATATTAAAGAAAAAAGACACTCCATATCCATTCTTCCAACGGTACCACTCGATGCCAATTGCAATTTTAGAAGATCCAAACAAACACTGGTATATGAACTGAAAAATTGATATAACATCAATTCAGAATCAAACTAACACACTCCTTTGTGAGATCCAGCTTTGAAAACAATACTTATGGGTAATGGAAAAGTGTATCTGGAACTATGCCTTTTTGAAAGGCCAGATGAAAGCAAGACTGTTTTTAAACATATGAATAAATGAATAAACATACTTGACTATGGTGCATTGAGAAAATAGGGATAGTTAATTCACCATAAGAACATTGCAATTACTATAGAAGAAACTTGAGAGGTTTTATGCATGGGAGGCTTGCAAAAATATGCTAACATGTTGAATAGAATTACCATTTTTTATAAGCTGCGATGTAAATAAGTGATGACATCTGGAAAAAAAGAAAAAACCCCTCGCAAAATATGGGGCTTGTTTTCTTCATAGCCTTTATTATGCAAATACAAATCCAATCTCATTTTTTATTACAAACATGTGAAGAAATAGTCAAATAGCACATTATATACTGATGAGATTCAGACTAACAGAATATCTAAAATTCATATAAGAGACATCAATTTACAAGAATATATCTAAATTCTTGGGACAAAAACTTGCAAAGGATCCATCAGTTTTAGATGACACAAGACTATATGACAAGACAATCAAGAAGAATGGATTATAGATGCTTGTTCAATGCACATCTGACATTCCCACATTTAGCACCGAATGCCTGACATTTGAGCATAAAAAATTCTAAATTATTTCAGAGAAAACGATATCAATATTCCTGTCTAACCAGTGAACGTTTTGACCAATAACATGCTAGGAGCCACGAAAAGTAAAAACTGACATGAAGCAACAATGAATATGGACATTATCAACTGAATCATGAATCAAAAGTTAAAGGAAACAGCATAGGTTTCACAAGTTTTTAAGCCATTGGGCCTTTCAACGTGCAGCTTGTGTGATTGATAAAGTGGCAAAAAAGTATGATTGCAATTGCTATATGAGCGCACTCAGTTTTATTTGCAGCTTTTCTTTTTTGACAGTAAACATATAAATTACATAGATCGGTCAAGAGACATGATGCTTCCTTTTTTTGAGTCACTGAAAACAGAAACTTAGCTCCACTGCAGGTCTACACTTATCAGAATTTGCATCACTGAACTAAGAGAAAACTGGCTTAGATGCAATTGAAGATTTTGATATTTTTTCATGACATTAAACAATAACTGTAAAGCAACTTTTTAATCACAAACCTAGTAATATACCTTACGGAGTTACGGTTCATAAAGAATTCAAAACTGCAGTCAATGATTATTGGCAGAAGAAATTGTATTAAGTGTATCCACCATATATCAGTTAAATATACCTGTCACACAACACGTGTGTTAACACTAAATATTGTGCGCCTGTGACAGGTTTCTTGTGCGGGCAACATTTTCCTAGCTCTACAATGTCAAAAAATTCATATGAATAATTGAACACCATGGATTACCACAGACAAGAAAGAAAATAATCTCAATATGGGAAAAAGAATCACACGTCTGTTTGGAATTTGACTTAAACAACAACCATAATGTTTTGGGACAGTAAAACCTATAAAAAACCCAACAGTTTTCAATACAGAAGAACATGTTACAGGATGATCATGAAGGATTGCAGTTTGTTCCATGTGCATCTGATTCTCCCGTAGTTACCATAGAAAGAACATGTAATATCTTAGCATTTCAGCAATGACAGTTCTAAATTATTTCAGAGGAAATCGTACCTTTTTAGTTCTGTCAAATCATGAATCAGTTATTCTCAAAAAAAAAATCATGAATCAGTTAGGGTCTTTTGGGAGTCATCAATGGTTCACTAGATATGGTCACCTGAACTGTAGATATCATGCAGCATGTAACTGGAAGCACAGTTTGGGAAGTGTCGGTGTTAAGAAACCGGCCGACAAGTAAATTTGTAACTACGGCGCCTAACAATCTTCTATGATGGCGAGGGTTTTGCGAGAGAGGCAAGGTTTATACTGGTTCAGGCAATCGATGCCCTACGTCCAGTTCATGGGTAGTTCGTGTTTCGACTTGCAGAGGGGAGCTACAAGTGTTGGCGAGGGAGGAGAAAGACTCCAAGCCTCTTCCTGTGTATCTCTATGTCTGTGTGCGTTGTATCTCTGGATCCCCCCTCCTCATGCACCAAGCTCTCCTTTTATAATCAAGGAGTGAGCTGGTTTACAAATGAGAACGGGGTTTCCCGTTGTGGACAGCGCGGCTACGCGCCGCACTAGTCTGATCCCTATCCGCTACTGTGGCTCTAGTCAGGCGGCGTCCTGTCAGCCTGGTCGCCGGGCAGGTGGTCGAGATGTCAACCCAGACTGTCGCGACCGTCTTGTCGCCGGTCCGGTCTTCGTCCCTGTTCAGGGTGATGATGATGCCGTAGCCATCCCGCTGCTGTACTCGAGGTGTCAGGCGGCGCTGTGAGATGGGACGGATGTCACTGTGCAGGTCAGATCGCGTGCCTGCAAGTAGATGAGTTGCTGGGTAGAGTTAAGGCTCCCCAGCTACTCGTCGTAAATGCCTGTCCTCCTTGCCAGAGGGAAATCTTCTCGACGAAGTCTCCCAACTCGGGGTCGGGCGAAGCGCGGCTTGTGGGCCCGCCCGACTGGGAGTCGGGCGAGGCGGAGTTCGGGGCCCGCCCGACTGGGGGTCGGGCGAGGCGGAGTCTATGGACCCCACCCGACTCGGGGTCGGGCGGGGCGGAAGTCGTGGGCCCCGGCCGACTCGGGGTCGGACGAGGCGGAACTTGTATGTGCCCTCGGGGTCGGCCGTGGGCCCCTCGAGCGCTCTGTTGTCGTGTGCCTGTTCCTGTGGGCCCTACACAATTAAGCTGAGACGGTTAGCAGAATTAAGTATCCTAGATCAGGATACCCTGATTTGGGTATCCGTCAGTAGCCCCCGAGCCTGGGCGGCGGCCGGGGGTCGTGGTCGCCGTCGAGGCTTGTCGTTGTCTTTCCGAGGGTATTTTCGCACTACTCCTGCCAGTGGGTGCGCGCGAGCGCACCCGCCGGGTGTAGCCCCCGAGCCTCGGTACAAGTGGTTTACTTGTGCCGAGGGTGACAAAAAAGGTTTTCCCGAGACCACGCAGTAGGTCATTGTTTGCGAATGCGAGCCCCCGAGTCCTTGCTCGATGCGCGGATCCGTCCGAGGGTCGTTTCGTCTTTTTGTTTCGTCCATACCCGCGCGTCTTTACGATAAGACGGGACACGCATGAGCCGGCCACGTCATTCCTCGATGGTTCGATGCGTGGTGCTCGTTTAAGCTGCAAACGGGTGTGTCCGAGTGAAGGCCTCGGCTTGCCCTTCGCGGGGGTCCGATTGAGACTAGCTGGAGTCGGCCTCATTAAGATCCGAGTTCCTGCCTTTTTCGATCGCCGACTCCTTTCGCTCGGAGTCAGTGGGCTCGATGCCCTCCCTCGATGGGAGATCAGGGTCGAGGTTTTTTAGTCTCGGACTCGGACGCTACCGTCAGAGGCCCATTGTACTACGGTGTACGGGTTGCGATCGCTGGGGACCCCTCTTTGGTGGCCCCTCACTTAGTTTTGCCCTGGAGCGGCCGTTCGAACCCTTTCGCGGGGCCGGCCTTCGAACTCCTGGGCCGGAAACTGGGCCGTCGGGGCGTTTTCAGCCCCTAGCCTTTATTACCTGTGGGCCCGGCCGGGATTCCAAGCCCGCCTGGGCCGTCATCGTGCGTCGTGGAGACGCGACGGTTCGCCTTCCGCGCGGATCGAGGCCACGATCCGTCTTCGTACGGTAGTGGAGCGGGCCATGATGGCGGTTTTTAAGGCACCTGCGCCTGTTAGATCGCGAAACAGGGGAGGCGCGGGGAACGATGCGTCGTGTGAACGCGATAACTATAAAAGGGGATGAGTCTAACCTCATTTGCCTTACCAGGTTTTCGCGACCTTTCGCATCCACCGCCGCTCGCCTTTGCGCAAACCGCTTCGTCTTCCTCGCCTCGCTCGCTCTCCAACCTCCCTTCGTTTTGCCGTCGCTCCGCGTCCCTCGCCCGCATTCGCCATGGCGGATTGGAGCCGGTCCAACAGCACCAAGGGGAACCTCGATGCCCTGGTTGCGCGCGGCCTCCTGATGCCTCTCACCGCGGAGCTGGAGTGGCTGGTACCCGGGGAGGAGAGGACACCATCGCCGCCGGACGGCTACAGTGTCTCCTTCCGCTCCTTCCACGAGCGCGGCTTCGGCATGCCGCCTCTTCCCTTCCTCCGCGGCCTGCTTCACCACTACAAGTTGGAGTTGCAGCACCTCAACCCCAACTCCATCCAGCACATCTCCGCCTTCGTCGCCTTGTGCGAAGGTTTTTTGAAGATTCGCCCCCATTTCTACCTTTTCAAGTACTTCTCAC